>CAHIKZ030000405.1:190000-265000 GCA_903632075.3 Acanthosepion pharaonis | reverse complement strand
CAAAAAAGAGTATATCACATTAGTTAAAAAGATCTAAACTGTTTTATTGCAAGTTGAAGTCGTCTAACAATATTGCAATTTCAAGCAGTGTCACACTATTGCATACAAATAGATATATTTTTAATAAGATTGAGCAAGTCCAAAGTTCAGTATCATCAAAGAATATACAGACATATGCATACATAGAAACATAAACAAGAGGGCATAGGGCGATTCGACGTGGTAATGTGATTAGCAAGCTTAGCTTGCTAGATCAATTACTACTGAATTGTGAGTTTGTTCCTCACCGGATGCCCCATACATTCAGCATTGTATCATATATAATTCACGCTTAGTAAACCGATATTCATAAGTGCATTGATTATTTCTGAGTTTTGGTTGGTCTTTCGTCTGGGTTTAGAATACACCAAATCCATATTGTAAGGAAGGGTAAGACACCATCCACCCAAAAGAAAGAGACTACATTCCAGGTGTATACTCTACACTAATTTCATTGACTTTTTCAGCACTTCTTTGCTGTTTTTCTTTTTTTTTTTTTACTTAACCCCCTACGTTGTCAAGTTGTGACACAAGTTCGGTTTAATGTGGGGAGCCCGAGCGCGTACACCCGGGCAAGGAACAAAAATTCCCCGACCACCCGCAACCGTCGGTTACGCTTGCCTCGGTGCGTGCACCGATCCCTCTCTCTAGTGCAATGAGAGGGCGCGGCCTGAGTCAGCTGTTATCCAGTAAATAGGAACTAACAGTTGTTAACTAAGGAAAAAGATCGCGTTATAGTGTTATTTTTCTTCCCGCTTTCCTTCACTGTCTTGTTTGGAAGGTCCTGATGCTTTTTTTTTCTGTGTCTGCCATTAGCACTTTGTCATCTACGTATGTTATGTTGTTCAGTATGTAGGCACTAATAATAAATCCTGGTAGGTAGTCTATTTCTCTTAGTATGGACTAATATCTTATAAACAGCAAATCATCCTATTTCTTACACATATTATTATTTCCTTCAGATTTAAAAGTATTATTAACTAATATTATTATTATTATTATTAAATTATTACTATTACTATTGTTATTATTACTATCATATTCCTATTATTATTAATATTATCATATATTATTATTGTTATATTATATTAATATATTTATATTAATATATTAATATGTTTTACATATTAATATTTTTATATATTTATATTAATATATTAATATATTTATATTATATTTTATATTATATTTGTATTATATATTATTATATATTATATATTATTATATATTATATATTAATATTATAATATTAATATTATTAAAATATTATTACTATTATTACTATTAATATTAAAAGTATTATTTACGAGAAATATTCATATATCTGGATTTATTTTTGTCAGAATACCATAAAACAATAAACAATACTCTTCCATGTGCCATATCCTTTGAGGACATGATCGATCATGGCTCTCCGCAATTACCTGTGGTTTATAACTCTATTTTTTAAATCGATATCATCCCATGCAAGGCAGTAAAGTCACTAAGACACAATGGCATACAGTGTGCATAAGAATTAGGAACAGAAACATTAATAATGAGCGGGAAGAGAAAAGAAGAATCAGGAAGACAGTAGATAGCGACTGGCACTGCATTTAAATTTTTGAAGATTAAACTTGGCTGGAAAGCATGGAGACGGGGGTTTCACAAGCCAAATGTTCAAGAAAAGAAGCTGTTATCATAGAATTTACGGCTACATCTAGCCAGCTTAAATATAAATGGATGAAATCTAGTACAGCGCTTAAATTTTAAAAGTATAAGTACCACAGCGAAGAGCTTATCCGAACAATTACCATGAAAGGATTTATAGAAAAGACACAGAGAGGTTACTTTATGGCGGCAGGATAGTGACTAGAGCCGACCCGCCAGATCTAGACCGATAATATTGTTGATTCTTCTTTGGATTTTATCAAAGAGCTCACTGGGCCATATCTGGCAGTAATATTCTAAGCAAGGACGAATAGTAGACAGATATCTCTATCTATAAAAGGCAGGGTGTGTGTGTGTGTGTGTGTGTGTGTGTGTGTGTGTGTGTGTGTGTGTGTGTGTGTGTGTGTGTAACGAATGCACGGCCGCAATGTTCGACGGATTTGCACCAAAATTTACATGTACATGCTCCAAGTTAGCGGAAGGCCAAGACCGACTTTGCATTTCCTAACTCTCAACGATAGTGGAAATAATCGAATTTTTCATGCTTCTACGGCACTTTTCATGTAGTTTGCGGCCATTTTCTACTGGCCAGAGTGAGAGCCTATAACTGGCTGCCACGAATAGGCAGGAAGATTCTATTGGCCAGCGTGAGAGCCAACAGCTGACTGACACGAATGTTAACTAGCATGCTAGCATGCAAAAAAAAAAAAAATCGATAGCTGCATTCGTCACAAGTGGGAAAAATTTAAATCTGCATGGCACTTTACTCCAATTGGCTTATTCACTTGCTTAAACTCAACGTTGATTCTGATTCCACAGAACTGGGTTGGATGTGAAAAAGTATTTGTTAACATTTTTTTCATTCGGTTTTTCCAGTTACGAGTCCTTTTTTAAAGCTGATTGTTTTGTGTTCATTTTGTTTAGTTCTTTTTTTGTAACAGATTTAATGTTTCGTATAGAGCTTAGAACAAATTCGCAGCGTGAGATAGGCAAGAAGTAAGGCATGTAGCAACATCAGCACGGCAAAGGGCACTCCTTTAAAGGCAAGGAAGGGCAAAATATTTTAAGTCAAGTGATAGCGATTACTGTATGAGTCGTACGATTTTTGAATCAAGCACGGGCAACGCCGGGCCATGCTGCTAATGTAAGATAGGTTTTGGAGAGATTTTTGTTATATCTCCTAAACCCTGTTCTGCAAGACATTTCCACAAGCTCGTTAGGTACGATATATGCTGTTTTCCTCTGTCTCTCTCTTGCCTCTAAAACGTGAGTTTCAAATATTGAAAACCTTCTTTCTTCATTATGTACCCTAGAAAGATAGAAAATTGTAAAGGCTTGGGATTATTGTTTTGGTAATTATTTTGGTAATTATATATCATCTCAACTTAAAAATTATGGCGTTATTTTTTTTAAGTGCATTAGCAACTCGAGGAAGTAATTTAAGGTGTCACTAATTTCAACGGATCGCTATACAGAAAATGATTATCGAAAGTGCTTCCAAGTTTTGCAAAACCGCCAGCCGTCCTGCGAACAAAAGAGGCCCGGTTCAGTTCGAGAAAGATCTTGCTGGGTTTCGCGAACAAAACGGTCTGGTCGTGTCTCTGGTGAATTCTTAAAGAATTTATAATCAACCTTCGGCATCGTTTAAGTTCACGCCACTTTACGATTTGGGGTTTCTTTCGAAGAATGGTGGGAAATGAATTATTCAGAAAGACTACTCCATCTTTCCTCGCCTTTTCTTGCATATAGATAACAATTGTTGAAGGGGGCACACAAAAGCCCACGAACATTTGCGCGTAGAAATATGCATTTCTTTTACCTGTTGTTACGTACGTAAAAATGTCAATAACAACAACAACAACAATAATAATAATCATTATAATAATAACAATAATCATTATAATAATAATAATAATAATAATAATAATAATAATAATAATAAATAATAATTCTATGGGATTATACAATAATAATAATTATTGTCAAAAACCAGAAAGAAAAAATAATAATCAATATAATATTAATATAATATTAAGGAATTTGAAAAACTAATTGTCAAATAAAATAGAAAAATAATAAAACAAGAATAACAACAATAAAAACAACACATTGAAAGAATAATTATAATAATATTAATAATTGTCAATAATAAGATAAAAAAAAAAAAAAAATAATAAATGTAATAATAATAATAATCATAATAATAATAATAATAATCATTATAATAAATAATAATAATTGTCAATAATAATAATAACAACAACAATAATAATAATAATTATAATAATAATAATTGTCAATAATAATAATAATAATAATAATAATAATCAAATAATAATAATAATAATCATTATAATAATAATAATAATAATAATAATAATAATAATAATAATAATAATAATCATAATAATATAATAATAATAATAACAATAATAATAATTATAATAATAATAATAATTGTCAAATAATAATAATAATAACAATAATAATAATAATAATAATAATAACAACAATAATAATAATAATAATCATTATAATAATAATAATAATAATAATTGTCAATAATAATAATAATAATAATAATAATCATTATATTTTATAATGTTAATACTAATTATAATTCTGATAAAAATAATCTATCAGACATGGCTTTTATAGCTACTGATTTTAATTGATTAGATGTGCTATCATACAAATACTTTGTGTTGTTGAATTAATATTGGTAACATAAATTATCTCGTTCAGCACTAACATTTTCCAGACCCTAATCACTGTGCATTTCTGTTCATGGGAGGGAGTAGTGTGGTATCGTAGTCAGGTATCGAGCGTTTTTCATTTAAGTTTAAAGGATGAGACAACAATGGCGAGGTAGTTGGGGAGACACTCAATCGGAGATCATCTAACTGAAGTCACTCGACCTGAAGATATTTCTTCAGCTTCCTACTTGGAAGGTTATGGTCGGTCTTAATCAACAAATATCAACATATCGCACAGATCTGTCTGTGAGGTATCTGGTATAGATTTATGTCTTCTAAGAACCGTCAGATCATTCGGGGACTTCTCCTACAAAACGGGGATGTAGCTGCAGACTCTCCTGGAGAACACATTTTTTTTATTAAGTATCTCGAGTCGGTAGGGCGGTAAGTGTAATTCCTTTTAAAAATCATAGAGTCTACTCAAACATAGGTACGCCAAAAAGTAGCATTTTATGCAGAAGCCAATGATAAAAGCTATACCTATATCCATATCTATCTATCTATCTATCTATCTATCTATCTATCTATCTATCTATGTGTGTGGGTGTGGGTGACAAATTTTATCAGATTCAATCGACATGATCTGTCTCTTTAATTTGATAATTGCATTTTTCCGATTTTCGATTCCATCGGAATCAATATTAAGAATAAACTGTCCGAAATGCAAGTTCTGTGAGCCGAAACTACTTGAATAAACTCTTGCTGCCTATATATATATATATATATATATATATATATATATATATATATATATATATGAAAATTTCTCCGATTTAACCAGTAGAGAAGGCAATATTTATGAATAAAAAAATGACAATAGGAAAACTGGTAATTGCAGACGCGTTTCGTCCAATGTGGACTTTATCAAAGTTATTTGACGTTATTTTCAGTTAAAATATGAAAATAGCGTTTCTCTACATTCCAGTTGCTAGGTACATTCTGTTTTTGTTTTTATTAGTACATTTATTCAATTAATTTCATTTTCGTATTTTGCTTTGATAAAGTCCACATTGGACGAAACGCGTTAGCAATTACCAATTTTCCTATTGTCATTTTTTATTCATATATATATATATATATATATATATATATATATATATATATATATATATATATATATATATATATGCACGGTTGCTTGGAGAGTTGTTTGCGACCTTAGGTTTCACTCTTTCGCCTTCTTCCGACAAACTATCCATACAACCGCATAAGTTAGCTCTATCGGCGATATTGAGCACTTTCCACTAAATACTGCGTGCTCGTACACACACGCGCGCGCCACACACACACACACACACATATATATATATATATATATATATATATATATATATATATATCCAGGTAAGACGAGAACGAATAGAGTACATTTCTAAAGTTCGTAACATTTGAGGGCTCAGTACAAAGTAGAGTAATATTATTTATTTTCGGATACACCGAAAAACACGTCAAAATCGCTACACAGTTGCAGTCGTGTTTCGATGCGTATCAATGCATCTCATCAGGCGATTGTAAATTACTGGCAAGTGAACATTTTATATAGATTTAAAAGCAAAGTACAAACTCTTTTATGAGAAAAAGAAAAAAGTGTGAGTATAAGGTTTGTGGGATTTACCATGATCAACCAATCAAATATGACCGAACAAATTAGTTTTTATAAATGGGTCGGCACTGACACAATCAGGAGCGGATGTTAATGGATGCGTACATTATACAAACTAGACAATGCCATTCCTTAAGTAATAAAAATGAAGTGGAGAGGATATTTAAAAAAAAAAAGAAGATAAACCATATATGGTGTAACGCAGTACAACTAAAATATAAAAAAAAGCATAATCAAATTCCAAAGTTTAACGATACTGTAAGGTATGAAGGTAAACTATATTTAAAATTTACAGTTAATTCATTCCTTTTATTTAATAAGAAAATTGATAATTTCCAGTTTTGATACCACCTAGACTTGAAAGAATTCTTAGTACTACCAATATAGATTTAGTCAACCGTCGAATTCTCTGTTGTAGAGATAGTACAAAGATAAACAAGAAATTTAGCTAAACATTTGTTAGTCAATGGGCGAGTATGAATAATAATATTTTCTTTGGAACGTGTATTATGGCCCAGATTATCAAATTGATTTACTCATTTGATATATATATATATATATATATATATATATATATATATATACGATTTTGTAGCCTCTGTTTGTCTGTTACTTTGTTATCAAACTCCTCCTGGGGTTTTGGAATTTAATTTTTTTTCTCTTTGAATTAAAATTAATCTAAATTTGACGAAGGAAATGACTCCTATTCAAAATATAGAAGTAGAAAGCCAGAAGATGGAGGACACATCAGCAAGACCATCGAGTAATATCGAAATGCATCATTTTTCTTCACAAATTATAATGATGATTTAAAATCACTCATCATTTTCTTACAAAAAAATGCGTCGCACGAACATATATATATATATATATATATATATATATAGATAGATAGATAGATAGATAGATAGATAGATAGATAGATAGATTGATAGATACATTAGAAGTGATGATGATCAAAGTCAACTTACACCACCCGGAGATGATTTGATATGCCATATATGCAACAAGAAATGCAGATCGAAGGCTGGCTTCATGAGCCACTGTCGTTCACACAACAAATGAATGTAGTGTTGTGCGGGGAAGCTTAACTGATGGACTGGACATGTCAGTGATGGTCATACTCTCTTTGGGAACCGACAGCCACTACACAATATATATATATGTGTGTGTGTGTGTGCAAATGTCAGGTCACTTTCGACGTATGTTCTTTAGAACTGAATTATCCGACTATCTACATATAAAATTTTGATTTTTGCGGCTACCCACACATACGATTTTGATTTTCTGTTTTGTTTCTAGCTTTTGGCTGGGATCGCTTCAAATAATATTAAGCCCCAATCCCGTGGGGATGGCATCCGCCCAGGCAGTACTTCTCCTTTTGCTGGTGCCTGGGTTTATTGCCCGGCGCCTGAGGCGTCCCCAAAAGGGAACTTCCGAGGTGGCTTGGCCAATTTTTAGACGGTATAGCTGTTAAACCCACTTTAAGCCTCAGCATTGTGTTACATTCTCTAGCGACGTAGGCGCACAGAAAATTAAACAAATATGATTTAGATAATAAATAAATATGATTTAGTGAAAGCTTGTGTAAAACCACCTCCACTTTTCGGAAGAAATATTAGAGTAATGGCATACAATGTAGTCTCCTAACAGAACTCCTCATCATTGAATTCAAAGTTTTCCTTCTCTTAGACGAATTGACCACTAAGTTCAGATAGTAGAGTCCTGCCGAGCCATTTAACACATAAAAAAAAATTCAAATAGTATATAGTGCAACCACCTCCGCGTGAATTTGAACTCGGCTTCCAGAGCACATTCTCTACTCCGATAACCACTATACTACGCGTACATAGATAAGCATGTATAGGAGTATTTTGTTTTTAGTAAAATGTGTATCTGGGGAGACGGGAGTTATTTTCAAGATCATTTCTATCGTTGTTCGCAACGCAATATTATTAATTGTATTGATATTAATATATTAATTAAAGTAGTCTTATATGAACATAGAATTACGAAAGCAAACCGAAAATGCACCACTTATAGTCAAATATTCCTTTCACAAGATGCTTCTGTCTCGCTCCTGTTTCCGATACAGTCAGTGTAATTCTGAAAGCGCAAAACTTGCAAGTCTTCAAATCAGATTCATAAGTTTGTATCTTCGAATCAGCCTCGCTCATAAAAATCCTCACACTGTCATTATCATTGGCATACGCGCACGCTGATCATACTGCAATGCCCCCAATAAATACACTCAGACGTCCATGGCATCAACATAAAAAGCACTTATGAAAATCTTGTCTGAATTCATTCAAACCTCTCCTTTCCCATTTCGTTCATTCCTATTTTATTGATAAAATTGTTCGATCTTTTATTCTCCATATGTCTCACCCCTTCACCTGTTTCGTGCCAAGTAATTGATTCTTGCCTACGACCGCTAAACTTTTGCCTGGCCATTTTGCTCACGTTGTCACTCCATTGTTTGTCTCGGCGTTAGGCCATGAATATTTCAACCGTTCTTATAATCAGAATGAATTGCGTGCAAATTCCTCGCCTCAATTCTCGACAAAATGGCTTCCAATTCTCTCCTTCTGTTCCCAGACCTTGCTAAATGCTTCTCTACTCATTTGCATGTTTTATAAGCAGCGGCACCAACTTTTCAGAACAGACTATCAGATGGATGAAACGGAATTTTAAGCGGTAGGGTTGAGACCACGCCAGAGTCACCTGGTGGCATTCGGTTCTTCAAAATATAGCCGCCAGCATCTAACGCTCCATCATTTACTTAACCTCTGAAGGCGTTCTTAGTTGAGGAAGGATGGCAATTATTAGAATATGTACGGAATACTTTCAAGTTTGAGAAGAGAGGGCAGGTGACGATAAGAAAGGTTTGGGCAGAATCTGGGAAAAGTTAAAAATTCGAGTCTGAACGAATCGACAACAATGAAAGAAGTTCGTCGTTGGAAATTCCATTAAAATAGTTTTTCAAATGAATATTAAACTCCAGTACAGGACGCGACATTATTTAACCGCTGATAGACGATATTAATATCTACTATGGTAAGATACCGCCGTCAACTCTAACTTCTTGAACGCTTCCATCAGCACCACCTCCTCTTGATTCACATTGTAATGACCAACACTAAATCCTCAAAATTGCAAAACTCAACAAACGTGGATAATATTGGTAATATTAACCGTTTCCTAATAAGGAAACATTAGACATTCATTAGCCGCACATTATTTTCTTTTCTTACAAAACTATTATTAATGAAATGTGGGATTATTAAAAGTATAAAAATACAAATAAAAACAAAGGCGACAAAAGCTGAAATTGACAAAAGCTGACAGCTAATTACACCGGACATGAACAAAGTAAAATTAAACACTGAATATTTAACATTTTGATGTAAACTTTAATCGGCGTTTGTCTTATTACTTAATTCACCTTTTTTACACTTTTGATATAAGACTGGTTGCATTAATAAAACAATGGGTTCAACACATTGACCAACTATAGCGATTCGCATAACGCCGCTCAACACGCTCAGACGGTAATAGTAATGGTAATATTAGCCGCTTACTTAAGAAACATTTAGTATTCATTGACTGGAGGGCGAATACAACTGTTGGTTGAAATTTATAAAATCTTTCTATTAAAATAACTTTTCGGGATAATAAGTTTCTCATGTTCACTGTTATCACTCTTTCCAGTATTGATGAAAGCTTCCTTCCTAATATTTGTTTTATGTGGAACGTCAACGTCTTGATTATGTCAATATTTTATCTTCAAATTAAATGTGATATCCATTTTAGTTATTATTGTTGTTGTTGTGATGTGGTTTCTGTTATTTACAAAAGTACCATGTTTGCGATTCCGCAGCGCAAGTCCACGAGGTTCGAAGAAGAATGGATCTCGATAATATTTAAAGAACTCATTCCCTCGAAAACATTTTTAATGATTGATCAGAAAATGTGGTTATACTCAGCTGACAGTTCAGATATTGCTGAACGATTTTAGATCCATGGATGGTAACTACATGAAAGTCTCGATTAAATTAGGCTATTTAAAGACAAGATTCGAGTTTTAGTTTCATGTTTTGTAGCGAATTGCGGTGTTGGGCGAGACTAATCTAGCGTAGTCTGTTCTATGTTCAAATTCCTTTATCACCTATACTAAATTTGCAGTTACTGATTCGTAAACCTAATTATTTGAAGTGTTTAATTGACACGTTTTTACTGTTTTTGTTATTTTCTTACTTATATGCAAGCATATATATATATATATATATATATATATATATATATATATATATATATATATATATAATGAATGAAACAAAAAGAATATAAATTCAAACGTTCATAGCATTAATTTAAATACTTCTACTCTACTCAATACCAAGAGTAGGGCAATAGTTATTTATTATAAAGATATTACATACGGACAAACAAGTACTCACGACTTGTTTGTCCATATGTAACATCTTAATATATATATATATATATATATATATATATATATATATATATATATATATATATAAGTTATGAAGAACTTGGTAATCCGTATGGGTAATCCCAAGGAGGATGAAATCCTGAGAGCTCAATGGAAAGCCAGAGCTAATATTTAAAAATAGAAAAACAGACCACTTTAAGGTACCGTTATAATAATTTATTTCACCAGAGTCCTTTTAAAGGACCCTCAATCATCAGATAGCACTTCAAAAATCTTGAAGTGCTATCTGATGATCCGGCGTTCTTTAAAAGGACTCTGGTGAAATAACTTATTATAATGGTACCTTAAAGTGGTCTGTTTTTTTTTAAATTTAAAATAAATATATATATATATATATATATATATATATATATATATATATATATGATACTGTTTAATAATCATCAAAATGGTCATTATCATCATCATCATACTCTTGACTTTTTAATCGTAGGAGAATCGGAATGCAGAAGCCATATTGAACTGTCCATCGTAAAGGTAATTTTTAAATTGATCTACGGAACAAGCTTGTTAACATTACACCACAACGATGTATGAGAATTCAACAGTTTAGCTGCTAGTTCTAAACGCCTAAACAGGTGAAGAGAAGACTTGAAGCAATAAAGATTTAGTTTTACAGAAGGATGCTGAGTGTATTAAGAGGTGAGCATGAGACAAGAGGAAATTCTAAGGAATATAGGAACAAAAAAGAGATATGCGCTTAAAATCAGTAAAAAGAAAGCTGACATTTCTGCAAAAATTAACGAGGAAAGAGCATTTGGAGAATTTAAAACTCAAAGTACATCGTGAATTGAAGAAGGATATATGAGAAAGAGCGAGTAATCTAACTAAACAACATATCTAAATGGAATCCTTGACTAGTATTTTTACGGCTTCTCGACCCTTTGCAGGTTAATTAAAGTCAGAAATCATTTTAGATTGCAAGCATCTTTTTAGACAATAATGATTTCGTGATACAAGTATTACTAATTAACACGTAGTTGGGGGAGATGAGGTGGATTCATACTTTTCCCACGGGTAACAGAATTTCGCGCGTAACAGAATATAACGAACCCAACTGGAATTGCAACTCTGCTCACCGATTAACAATTTCGAACTATTATCCATTCCACCGAACAGACTTCTAAGCTTAGAGCACCTGGTATTTCAAAGCGGTCATCCATTTAGAAAATGACCAGACTTGATGTTGCTTAACTGGTGATTGTATGTAATGTAGTCGTATGGATAGCATAACAGACAGGTTTAGGGATAGTAAAAAGACACACATTGCTAAATGATACGAAGTTGTGGAGGGCCATGATTGTCCATGTCATGAAGGGATACGTTACATAAAAGAAGAGATAAGACCTAACGTATTCATTTTAATTGCAACTGATTTTAGGAATATCTATTTTGCATGCTAAGAAAAAGAAAAGCAGTTCTTTCAACATGGACTTCAGAACAAAGACCTTGGTCTTTGTGGCGTAATATTCTGACTTCATATAAATCAAACAATCATGTTAAATCTTTCTTTTTCCCCAGAGTCAGATCATGATTTTTGTAGCGGAATTATATGAAGTCGTATGAACCTCATTAGCAAACTTCATTTTTTTAATTTTTATTTTGCTAGATATATCATAGAAAGAAGGATTTAATTTAAAAAGTTTCGAAAAAATGGTTCATCCTACTTGAATAAGGTTATATATATATATATATATATATATATATATATATATATATATATATAAATATAATATATAAATCACACAATACACATATATATATATATATATATATATATATATATATATGAATGTGTAGTTGCGTATATTTGTGCATATGTTTGTCTATGTGCGTGTGTACGTGCTTGCACCCGATTGTAATTTTCAGATTTGATTATTTTGACAAAATTGTCACGAAAACATTGAAGTCTTTTCATTCCAAATGAAAGAAATAATTCTGCCATTTTTTCCCTCAACTTCCTATTCACAATGAATGTTCCCGCGTTAAAAAAAAAAAAAAATTCTCCTTGATTAAACACCAAGCTGTTGTATGAGAAAACTGAAATGAAAAAAATTATGACACGCGAGATTTGTAAGCTTTGGAAACTTGTGAAATGAAAAGGAATAATATATATATATATATATATATATATATATATATATATATATATATATATATATATATATATATATATATTCAGAAATACTTGGGCTGTTAACAAGTAATTAATGAAGAGCTGTAAAACGATTAAGTTCGGATGAAACAAGTGGATCTTTGCTTATATGTTGTCAACATGGAGATTTTTAAGAAAGAATCAACAGAGATAATTAAAAAAGTCTTTAAAGAATTTAGAGGTTATTTTCCGAGGGTACGTTAAAATGTTCTCTGACTTCTTTTATGTACCGTTTCTCTTCAGGAATGGGCGGTGGTATTATGGAAAGCGCCTCAGGGTGAGAAATTGGAGAGTCGAGTTCGAATTCCAGTCGAGTTCCTTAAATTCACCTACACTTAAATGCGTTTCGGAAATGAATGAATACAGCATCTCTTCTTCCTCAGATATTGGCTGAATAGTAGAACATATATCTCGATAAATCCTTGTTATATCTTTAAGAATTTGTTGATGTAATATTCCCTCTCCTATCCCAGAAAAAGAATTATTCTTATAATCCAAAATACGTTTCGTCTTTAGATAATCCGCAAAGCCGTACAAAAACAAATTAATGTTTCTCTTCAGGACCAAGGCGATCGTAACTCTCCACAGCTTTCTGTATTTTGTAGCTTTAAGGAACAATTATCCCATTACTATAATTCATTTTGTGGCTCATTCTCACAATATGTCTTATGTGTGTTAAATTCTCAAAGCACTCTTTCCTCATTCTGTATCCTAGGAATATCAATTGTCTCATTCTAACTCTAAATATAAGAATATTTTTTGTTTCAATTTACCTCAAAGCCTCAGCGTTGCTCCCATGTTCAGTTCATGGTATTCTCAGCATCCTTCTGTAGAATCTCATTTCCGTTGTTTCATGTCTCTTATTAATGTTCAACTTCATTTGTCCAACATTCACTTGCTACTATCGTGATATTGGCCATTTGTTGTTGCTTTTTGCATATCTTGCTTTCAAAATGTACTAAGTGTGTTAAATTCTCGAGGGACTCATTCCTCATTATGTGACTCAGAAATGACAACTCTGTCTTTCTGATTCTCAGTGTCGTTTTTGTCCTCATTTTTATTAAAACGTTCTCATTTCTTAGATGTTTTGTCCATGGTCTTCTCATCATATTTCTGTAGATCCAGATGTGTCGCTTCTTTCTGACAGCAGGAAAATAAATTTGATTAAAACTGTAATTTTTATTTTCTTCTTACTATTGTAATTACGATAGCAATTATTATTATTATTATTATTATTATTATTATTATTATTATTATTATTATTATTATTTCTTTTAATATCTGTTGGATACACATTTCCCTCTGGGTCCCAGCCACAGACTTACGGTCAGAAATAGCTTCATGGCATCAACTACTGATCATTTTTGTTAAAAAAAACAAACAAAAAACAAAACAAAACAAAAACAAAATAAAACTGAGATCACACATTTTACATAGATAAAGTCCTTCGTAATGCGTGAGCTGTACTTGTGTGTACAATGTTTTGCATTTCTTTAAGAAATTTCTTTGCCTACCAAGAATCAATTCAATGATTCTATTGGAACCTTTTTCAATCCATCCGAGGGCTCCAATTTTTTAGATTTCCATTTCAAGATCCTTGTATTCTGATAGTTTTTAAAAAAAAAAATTTTTATCTTCAATGATACAATCAGCAGGAACTACCATGTCAATAGGAAAGCACATTCTGTTGTTTTGGTTTTTGATCACCCTGCTCAGTAAATGCCAAATTTTCCCCTCATAAGGAAACGGCTAATTGTTGTGGATTCCGGAATGAAATCCGGCACCAATAAATAACAAACGCCAAGAAGGAATATAGGAAAATAAATGTATTAATATAAATAATACAGACTGCTAATGCAGGTTAGTAGTAGAGGAATGCGGGTTAGTAGCAAAATATATATACAGTCTTTGGTATCGACGTATCACTGTATGACTTCTTGCTGAGTCTACGTGCTCGCTCACTGTGACTCTTGCTAGTTACGTTCTGTTCTGGTTCGTGCTCGTTCGTCCTTCTTTCTCGTTCTTCTCCCGGGTATATGTATACCCTGGGTGAGTCTATTTGGGTAAAAAGGGGAGAACCCCTCAACACTAATATTACCGTTACCACATTGATATATTTACTCATCTAATACAAAGGCATGAAAGTATCAAAAAGCGGTATGAATCCATCATGAAAGCCAAATGTCGAAACTATCTAAAGGGCCCCAAAATACACCTTTGAAATGGTGTGATGTGGAAACAGGAGCTGGTTTTAAATGCATGTTACTGTCATCTTGAGACCAATCTCTAGATCAGGTTGTGAAACATTAGTTCAAGAGGAACGAATAATAACTCGCACCACAGAGATAAAATAACACAATAATCGACAGATATCGTATATCAGCCAAACAATAGTCTCCTGATGATGGCCAGAGTGCACTTAACCAAAACTTTGTGTCTGTAATAATATCTTTAACGTAAATGACGTGCTTTAACGTTAAACGTAGAATTAACTTTCTGACAAGTTTAGTATGATTGTGAATGGTTGTGCGAGTGGTTTAGTGAGAAATCACAGAGCTGGGTTCGAATTCCAGTCGGGTTCATTACATTATCTCATGCGCAATGGATCCTGGAATTTGTGTTATGTAATGGATTGCAATTACGGTGTTGTTAAACCGCATATTTGTTATATAAGAATAAAGTGTCGACACTGGATTTTGAACACAGATCACCTTGCGATTCCATTTTGAATAAGATCACGTGATGGTAAAGGAAATGTATATAATGGTTTTCTAGGCTCTGCTTAGATGTGGCACAAGACCGGAAGTATGTAGCACCCAGTGAGGATCGAACTCACTACTCAGTCGTAATATGTTATAGCAAGACAAGCTTATTAACCATTACACCACGCCGAGGTGCCCTAAAGGATATGTATATATAGGAATTAGCGCAGCGTCTAACTGATCACATTTCTTTTCTATCCTCCATTACTATACGGATCGCTATTCTCTATCCTATTCACTATACTATTTCTCTATACTGATTACTATACGGGTTACTATTCGGACCACTATTTGGCGGTTACTTTTCGAGCGAGTATTATCGAGCAAGTACTATTAGTGCGAGTGTTATCCGAAGGCGTCTGACACCAGTATTATTCAAAGACGTTATAATTTATATTTTTAAAAACTCAGACTTAAAAATTATGTCATTTATGGTCATCAGTAGTCGCTGTCATCGGTTCATCATTTAACAATCCATCATATTTAGTTATTATTTATATCTGCGATTACAAAGTCTCTACTACAACAAGCATTATGAAAGTGACAACGAGTAATCGTTGAATTTATCAAAGTGGCAACGAGTGTTTGTTGATATCACAAAACTATTATTATTAGAAAGAACTTTGCATTAACTCAAAGAAGACAGAATGTCATGTTCATCATAAAGAAAGACAATTCAAAGTGTGAGCTTCGAAATGGAGACATTAGCAAATACCCGAATTTGATCATATGGAGAGTGTAGTAACAAGCGACGAAAAATATGGAAGCGACTCCCAAGAGAGTGCTTCCTATGACATCAACAAACACAACATAGTCAAATCTAGAGTCAACCGTCATATTCTTCACATATGACCCTAAACCGTGCGTTTTATTACGTAACCCTCTACCTCGACTGACCCTTGGGCCTCGTACACGGCGAACATCATTGTAAAAAAAATCAAAAAAAAACAAATGAACAAAAAATAGTATAATTAAAATCCTTGAAAATAGCTAATAGTTTAGCTAAAAGTATTCGAAAGCATTTGGACAATTTTTACATTCATTAAATCCAGAAAAGAAGACACTTGTTCGCATACAAGGAAAATATAATTTAAAAACTTAACTAACGTAGCTTGTCAACTAAACTAAACATGTATTAAAGAGTGGTTGCTGCCTAAATACACCACAATGCAGGGTGCGATGGGTAAATTGTCGCCATTTTATATTTTTAATTTCGCGCATATGCGTTTTTTCATTTTTATTTTATCGACTGCACAGTATAGTAGGGTCAGTTGGGCACCGTCTGTGAGGGAAAAAACAGCACCATAACGCAATTCTCTCCGCCAGAAATTTTGAAACGACATGCTGTAATTCTTGACATTCGCACCGTAAGCTCCAATACGAGCATTTCACAATGGTTATGTGTCACTCTGAGGACAGTGAAGAGGATTTGGAAAGACTTGGATGAGTCTAATGGTGATTACGAAGGTACGACAGCTCGGAAAACTCACTCTGATAATTCTGATGTTGTTCCGAATTTGTTGGTGAGGACCTAAAACTCAAAATGGAGGCCCAGTTCAAGTGAGGAGGTAGTGTTACCCTGGATCAAGAGGGTGACTGCTAGTGACCGTAGTCTGGAAACAGGACTGTACACAATGCCACACAAGAAGTAAAAAAAAAACAGTCATGACTGTCAGTCATTTTTTGCGAGCACATCACCCCTTACATCTGGCTACATAACTCCGCAGTCTGCAGCTCCTTTGATTATTATATGTGGGTCGCAGATAAGTAAGGGAGCAACAAAACTCCTTGTAACACCAAAGATGAAGCCAAGGATTATGGCAGTATTCACCAACTTAAACAAGGGAACATTCCAGAATAGTTGCAAGAGATTTCGAAGTCTTGAGGCCGTGGTTGAAGCCAATGGCGAGTTCATTGAATAAAATTCCTCTTTAGCATTTCAAGATATTTTGGGGTAATTTTGTAAAATGTATCTGTTAAAATGAGTTATCAGTGTTATTTTCAATTTTGCGTAATTTAGACAATTTATCCATCGGACACTCTATATGCGTGTTAGTTTGATTTAGAATTCGAATAAACATGGAGAAATGAGGCAAAGTGGCAAATATTTTTACTTCCATTCTGAGCTGAAAACGTCTACCTTAGGCGAAACATATAATATATTTTATTTATGATACATATTTTGGTGGTAATATGTATGACGAAGTGGGAAAAGTTTTTTTTCTTGTGACGCGTTTTGACCTTTAGGACTTCATCGGACTAAATTTGTTTACGTTAGTGCGACTACACATGCACACGACGAGAGTTGCTGGGAATAATAAATGTTCTTATTTTTAACGTGTTTTGGGTATATAATCTAGACCATTTCATTTAAATTCGTTTTTTCTTTTGTTTCCATCACTTTTGTTATGAGATATCCCACACTGTGATAAAAGAAGTTCTTCCAGGAATGGTGAGATGTTGTAAGAGCCTGGGTGCAAATTTACAATGGATGATCCAGCGATCAAATCATTCACTAACCACCTTCGTTTTAGTGAATGCTTTACTCCTTTGATCAGAGTAACAGTTTTTTTTATCAAACTTGTGGACAGTCTCGTTACGATGAGCAACTAACCCATTTAATGTGTTGCTATGTAAAATGTCCCTTTTATGTTCATATATTTAAATTCCTTAAGATTTCGCCTATGTGTTTTTTGTCATAATTGTTACCGGCGATAGAGTAAATTCCTCCTTCAAGTTTTAGCTTATTGTTTTGTTTAGTATTGTGTAATTCTTTTATTGTTTTTGATTGAGTTTGGCCGGAGGGGCCGTTTTTCTATTTTGGAATATTTTATGAGCCTTTTGTCACGCATTGAATATAAAATAGGGCACTGAAAAATCTTGATAGATAGTATATCCTTTAATAGAGACAAAGCCTCTACCTACACCAGTTTCCAAACATATTCGTGTTCGCTGTCCTTAATGCCCACCATACCAGCTGGTTTAAATCTCCGTCACTGATCTCGCTGTCATCCAACCCCTTAATTCCTCAATTACTCAATCACTCACGCAAGTGGTTGACTTCCTCACGGGTTTCTCCAGTATCCCTGATGAACGCGCTTCTCTTTGCGATTTCTTGTTGTACTACAGAGTTCTGTCCTCTTGGCAAATCTGATCATGCAGTAGTGTCTGTTAACATCTTCTTCAGGTCTCCCACTGTCCAAGAACCCTCTACCAACAGAATATCTTTCTGTCATCAACGAGCAGATTGAGAGTCGTTCCATGATTTCGTTTGTGACGTCCAATGGAGATAATTTTTTTAATCTTTCTGTTCAAAATACACGTCTGAGTTCTTCTCGTGGGTGAAAGTCGGCAACGATGCTTTCATTCCAGTAAGGAAATACCAAGCTAAACCGCGTTCATCTCCTTGGTTCTCACCTGCTTGCTCGACCCCAATAACCCACAGAAATCACTTCCTCCGTGTGTGCTAGAGGAACACGTCCGATTGCAACAGACGTCTCTTTGTCTTTGTTCGTAACGAATGCAAGCGTGTTCTGTATGAAGCAAAGTTACTGCTTGCTGATAGAATGAAACAACGTATAGCATCTTGTAAAATCGGTTCCAGAGATTATTGGCGGCTCTGCGAGAAAATGCCGATCAAAAGCAAATCCTTAATCCCTCCCCTATTCAATCACTTCGAAGTCCTGCCATCTACAGCAGATAAGGTTGAATGCTTTGCTCGGAAATTCTTTTCCAATTCAATACGAGACGCATCTAGAGTACCTACACCCAATTCTCCCTAGAACTGAGGCCAATACTGACTGATATGCAAATAAACCCATCACTGGTCTCTGAGATCATTTCTAAATGAGACTCGTTTTGAACGGACTCGTTTTCAGATCCTTTCACACGAGTGCGGGTGACCCGCAAGGCTCTATCATGGGTCCTACGCTCTTTCTGATCTTCATCAATGTTCTTCCCAAGTAGGCATTTATGCAGACGACACTACCATTAACTCCTGTCTAAATAGCAAATCCGTCAAAGCTCACAAAGTTAACTTGGATGTTGCTCTTGAAAAGGACCTCCAATTAGTTGTTAACTGGGGCAAGAAATAGTGTTTAAATGTTAATGCCTCCTAAAGTGCTTTCGTTTAACCACCATGCAGGAACTTCCGACTGCCATCAACATGGCTGATCCTCGACTCCAGGAGATCGTCTCACTACGCCTTCTTGGCTTCATGTTTTCGACTGACTTAAAGTAGAATAACTACATTGAATCAATAGCTGCATCTATTGCAGGGAATGTTTGTTCATTGTATCCTGCCAGAAGGTTTTTTTTCTCGTCAGAGTCCATTTTGCACATTTATAAATCTATCATTTGTCCGTGCATTTAATACTGTTGTCATATCTGGTTTGATGCCCTTGTTGTTCATCTCGAAGTTCTTGACAAAATTTACAGAAGGATCTGCAATGTAATCGATCCTAAAATGGCATCTCGGCTTCAGTCACTTTTTCACGGACGTGATGTCACTTCCCTTTGATTTTCTAGAAATATTTTCATGACACCTGATCTGACAAGCTTTTTTCCCCTGGTGCATTGACTACATGAATTTAAATGTGCTACTAGATTGGTATCTAGGTCCCACCTTTATACTGTTGAAATAGTTAAATGTAACAGCCACTTCTACCCCATCAGTTTTTTTTCTCGCATTTCCAGAACTCCCTTCCGCTTACTTGCTTCCTTGATAAACACAACCTTCAAAAATTTAAAAGAAACGTCAATCGCCATCTTCTATTGACTTGAACCCCGTTCATCTTTTATTCTTTCCTCAATCCTCCCTATTCCCATTTTTCTATCACTTTCATTCTCTGTAATAACCTGCGTACTAGTGCCATTCCCGCCTTGCTTGGGTTGAAATAATTTTAAAAAGTATATATTTCCATTAGTGTGTGTCATACTCAAATAGAATATTTTTTTAAAAAACTCAAACTTAAAAATTATGTCATTTATGGTCATCAGTAGTAGCTGTCATCGGTTCGTCATTCAACAATCATCAATAGATCGAACAGATGAACAGGACCGCTTGTTAATAATTGGTTGTATATTATTTTTTTATGCTATAAGAAAGATTTCTTTCAAATCATATTACCTTAACTTTAACTTTTTTAATTTTACTAAAATAACGTGTCAGAAATTTTTTTAAATATTTTCAAAATCGATAAATTTGTGTTTGTTTACAAATTTCTTAAAATTAAGAAAATGGCCGATTTTAAGAAAATTAAAAAAATTGAAATTAAATTTGACAATCAAATGTATATAGTTTCTATCTGAAATACACCAGAATTGTTTAATTAATGGAAATCATAAATTTAATGATTAAACTTTTTTAAAGCTAAAATAAAATCTTCAAGAATGTTTTTTCGTTGTAAAAAATTCATTTTAAACTTAAATATAGAAAATTTATGCCGAAATAGCGGAGATACCTAAAATATAGACATAATGAACACCCAGACACCCCTCGTCTAGTAAAATGAATTCATCTGTAACCTTGGAAACATGAATTATGATTTTAGCTGTGTCTTTAAAACCCAGTAATTTTAAAAGTTACTCCAAAATTCGCTTGAGGATGAAATGGAACTAATGTCTTTAATTTAATTACAAAATTAAATTCGTAGCTTTTAGCTTTCATTTTTGAAACATGATTAGAACTGTGTAGCGGAAAAAACATATTTTAAATCAATCAATTTATAATATATATATATATATAGAGAGAGAGAGAGAGAGAGAGGGAGGGAGAGAGAGAGAGAGATCTTATGAAGGAGTATCTGTAAATGCAATGTCATGTTCTCCGTTGAAAATAAAATATTGATGCAGATATAATCCCAAGTAATGAATGGACATCAGTTCTGGCATCTATTTATGCAAGCAAGTCAGGTAGATAATGCTTTGTTTTCCTCATTGCCTTCAATGAATCCTGTGAGTTTCAAATTTTCATATATATATATATATATATATATATATATATATATTTTGTTTGAATAAAAACAGACCACTTTAAGGTTCCATGTAATAAGTCATTTCACCACAACCCTTTGGATCATCAGACTTTACTTCCAAAGTATATATATATATATATATATATATATTTGCCTATCTCTCTCTATATATATGTGTGTGTGTTTATGTGTGTCTTTGTGTCTGTATGTGTGTGCGGGCACGCGCGTGTGTGTGTGTGGCCGGTGCGATGGTCACATACATATCTAACACACACATATACATGCATCTAACACATACACATACCTCTAACACCTGCATTCACAGACATATATCTAACGTTTACACACACACATCTAACAACATGCACACACACGCACACACACACTTCTAACATCTCCAAGGACGCGCGCACAGATACATTTATTACACACATATGCAATGCATACATCTATCTCTCCGATACATCTAACACATACATATCTAACATACACGTCTAAGAAATGCATACACGCAACTAACATACACACATCTCTAACGCACACATCTAACACGCATATCTATCCCCCATCATTCATTACGCACACATAATTCTAACATAGCCGGATATCTGATACACGCATACACATATCTAACACATACGTACACAAATCTAACACACACACACACATCTAACAGGCATACACACCTATAAAATGCACACACAAACAAATCTAACACGTACACCGAACACAGAATGTAACATAGATCTGTATTTAAGAATTGACTCTTAAAAATAGAATTAAATAAAAAATGTAATATTCTCAAAGAAGAAAAGGTTGCTTTTCGGGATAGAAACTAATTGTTCTGTTGATTCCTTCGTTTTCTTTGCATTCTTTTTTTTTTTTTCATTAGTTATCTCCCACTCTAGTTTTCGTCTTTGTATTTTCTTTCTATTCAGATGTTTATTTGTTACGTTTCGCTTCTCCAAACACTCATTCGCTAAACTCTTCCATTCATTTCTCGAAGGCGTAGTTAAAGACACGCTATGCTGACTGTTCACGAAGACCGTTACCACTTCATAGTTCAAAACCCCATAATAGCACAACTAATTCCCCGAGGGTGGGAACCAAGCTTCTGTCATTGTAGTGAAAACTTCGACCCTCAGGTCACTATATTTATTCTTCCTTTTAGCAATTCTGCTGACCTTGGGCATACTCCCACCACCCACACATCACATTTCTTAATTTTCAACAAGAAAACGAAATATGTCAAGGGTTCGTCCCTGATTACGACAAGGCTCCTACTTATTCCAGTTTTGAGTCACCTACTGATCTTTTTTCACCTTTTTTTTTCTGTGCTCAGCTAAAACACTTTACGCTTTGCCGAATGTTTGCTCCGAAGGATTATCATCAGTATTATTTTTTTTGCTTTGTTCAAATAACATACGTTGACCATGAGTACTACTTTCTGCTTGTTAGCTTTTCGTTCATTATATGAACATTTTTTTTTTATTGCCAATTGTCTTCTTTCCTTCGTTCTCTCCTTTTTTTCCTTCGCTTGTTTTTTTTTTCCTTTATTTTTCGTCCTCCTTTTTTCCTCCTTCATTCCTTTTTTTTCCTTCCTTTTTCCATCCATTTTCACCTTCCTCCTTACTATCCTTCTTTTTCCTTCCCTTCCTTCCTTTTTTTTGTCTTCCTTTTTCCATCCATTACTTCCTCCTTACCTTCCCTTCCTCCTTCCTTCCTTCCTTCCTTTTTGTCTTCCTTTTTCCATCTTTTCCTTCCTTCTTCCTATCCTTCCTTCCTTTCCTTCCTTCCTTCCTTTTTTTTGTCTTCCTTTTTCCATCCATTTCTCACCTTCCTCCTTAATATCCTATCTTTTCCTTCCTTCTTTCCTTCCTTCCTTCCTTCCTTTTTTTTGTCTCTCCTTTTTCCATCCATTTCTCACCTTCCTCCTTACTATCCTATCTTTTCCTTCCTTCTTTCCTTCCTTCCTTCCTTCCTTTTTTTTGTCTTCCTTTTTCCATCCATTTCTCACCTTCCCTCCTTAATATCCTATCTTTTCCTTCCTTCTTTCCTTCCTTCCTTCCTTTTTGTCTTCCTTCTTCCATCCATTACTCACCTTCCCTCCTTACTATCCTATCTTTTCCTTCCTCCCTTCCTTCCTTCCTTCCTTTTTTGTCTTCCTTTTTCCATCCATTTCTCACCTTCCCTCCTTACTATCCTATCTTTTCCTTCCTTCCTTCTTTCCTTCCTTCCTTCCTTCCTTTTTTGTCTTCCTTTTTCCATCCATTTCTCACCTTCCCTCCTTAATATCCTATCTTTTCCTTCCTTCTTTCCTTCCTTCCTTCCTTCCTTCCTTTTTTGTCTTCCTTTTTCCATCCATTTCTCACCTTCCCTCCTTACTATCCTATCTTTTCCTTCCTTCCTTCTTTCCTTCCTTCCTTCCTTCCTTTTTTGTCTTCCTTTTTCCATCCATTTCTCACCTTCCCTCCTTACTATCCTATCTTTTCCTTCCTTCTTTCCTTCCTTCCTTCCTTTTTGTCTTCCTTCTTCCATCCATTACTCACCTTCCCTCCTTACTATCCTATCTTTTCCTTCCTCCTTCCTTCCTCCTTCCTTCCTTCCTTTTTTTTTCTTCCTTTTCCATCCATTTCTCACCTTCCCTCCTTACTATCCTATCTTTTCCTTCCTTCCTTCTTTCCTTCCTTCCTTCCTTCCTTTTTTGTCTTCCTTTTTTCCATCCATTTCTCACCTTCCCTCCTTAATATCCTATCTTTTCCTTCCTTCTTTCCTTCCTTCCTTCCTTCCTTCCTTCCTTCCTTTTTTTGTCTTCCTTTTTTCCATCCATTTCTCACCTTCCCTCCTTACTATCCTATCTTTTCCTTCCTTCCTTCTTTCCTTCCTTCCTTCCTTCCTTTTTTGTCTTCCTTTTTCCATCCATTTCTCACCTTCCCTCCTTACTATCCTATCTTTTCCTTCCTTCTTTCCTTCCTTCCTTCCTTTTTGTCTTCCTTCTTCCATCCATTACTCACCTTCCCTCCTTACTATCCTATCTTTTCCTTCCTCCCTTCCTTCCTCCCTTCCTTCCTTCCTTTTTTGTCTTCCTTTTTCCATCCATTTCTCACCTTCCCTCCTTTTACTATCCTATCTTTTCCTTCCTTCCTTCTTTTCCTTCCTTCCTTCCTTCCTTTTTTTGTCTTCCTTTTTTCCATCCATTTCTCACCTTCCCTCCTTAATATCCTATCTTTTCCTTCCTTCTTTCCTTCCTTCCTTCCTTCCTTCCTTTTTTGTCTTCCTTTTTCCATCCATTTCTCACCTTCCCTCCTTACTATCCTATCTTTTCCTTCCTTCTTTCCTTCCTTCCTTCCTTCCTTTTTTGTCTTCCTTTTTCCATTCATTTCTCACCTTCCCTCCTTAATATCCTATCTTTTCCTTCCTTCTTTCCTTCCTTCCTTCCTTCCTTTTTTGTCTTCCTTTTTCCATCCATTTCTCACCTTCCCTCCTTACTATCCTATCTTTTCCTTCCTTCTTTCCTTCCTTCCTTCCTTCCTTCTTTTGTCTTCCTTTTCCATCCATTTCTCACCTTCCCTCCTTACTATCCTATCTTTTCCTTCCTTCTTTCCTTCCTTCCTTCCTTCCTTTTTTGTCTTCCTTTTCCATCCATTTCTCACCTTCCTCCTTACTATCCTATCTTTTCCTTCCTTCCTTCCTTCCTTCCTTCCTTCCTTCCTTCCTTCTTTTGTCTTCCTTCTTCCATCCATTACTCACCTTCCCTCTATACTATCCTATCTTTTCCTTCCTTCCTTCTTTCCTTTTTCGCTCTCTGTCATAACTTTTCTCTCTCTTTTTTAATTCTCTCCTTCCTTCCCTCATTCATTCTTTCACTTTTCTTTTTTTCTTTCTTCCTTCTTCCCCTCTATCACTTCCTTCTTTTTTCTTTACTCCCTTTTCTTTCTATTTCGTCCTTCACTTCTTCCTTTATCCATTCCTCTCTCTTCTCTATAACTTCCTCCTTTTCTCCCTTTCTACTCACCCATCACTTCATATATATTTCCTCCTTACTTTACTCTTTTTCTTCCCCTTTCTTTCCTTTCACTTTTCTGCCCACCCCTTCCCTCTTTCTTTTTTCATTCTTTCTTTTTTTCATTCTTTCTTTTTTTCTTTCCCCGCCCTTCATTCAACCATCGATATCTTT
Organism: Acanthosepion pharaonis; assembly: GCA_903632075.3. Lineage (NCBI taxonomy): Eukaryota > Metazoa > Mollusca > Cephalopoda > Sepiida > Sepiidae > Acanthosepion > Acanthosepion pharaonis. The sequence continues at coordinate 239,367 of CAHIKZ030000405.1, read as the reverse complement.
TTTAACCTTTCGTTTTTGTTCTTTTCTTCTTGCTTCATTCCTTCCTTCTAGATTTTCCTTTTTTCATTCTTTCCTCTATATTTTAATTTTCTTTACTTTTCTTCCTCCACCTATCATTTTTTTTTCATTCTCTCTCCTTACACTCTTTCTTTCTATTTCTGTTTTCTTTTCATTTGCGTTCGTTCTAATTCTTTCCTTATCGTAATAATGATGGTTTGTTTTTATTTCTCATTTTCTGCCATATTTTTTCCTGAAGAGTTTATTCCCCATAGCATTCATTATTATCAACACCTCCAACCTAGCACCATGAAATTTCTTCCCCTTTCTTCAGTTTTCCAGCTTTTCTTCTACGACTCTTGAATATTAATCTTCGTATTTTTACGCGTTCTACTTTCGATGTTTTCTCTTCATATTCCCGTAACTATATGCTCTTTATTTCGAGTGAAAGATTTCCTTTTCAACTTTGCCCTCATCTAATCCACAAGTTGTTCGTTTTTCTGAATTTTTTTTTTTTTTTAATAGTTTTTGTTTCTTTTCGTTCCTGGCTATTATACTGATTTTCACAGCGGACATTTACCTTCTTGATAATCTTCATTTTTTTTTCCGATTGGGTGTTAACCTGACACTGTTTCTACTCGGATTTATTTTCTTCACTGGCCAAATATTCAAGCAATTACTTCCACCCTATCATCTTTAAACGCTTTGCTATCTTTCAATTTTCTAACTTTCCATAAACCTTTTTCTATTCCTTTTCAACTTCTTCATATTTTATCCAACACTCCGCGCCACCTTCTTGCTATCCTTCCAAACAGGCTGATTCTTCAAGACAATGTCCTTCTGCACCAGCAGTCCACGTAATAGCCAATAATTAAGCCAATGGTGCAACCGTTCACGGTGGAGGACTCTGCTTATTGCTAGAAAAAACACGTGAAATGAGATACTTATCGACGTTAGGACGGTCAGCCTATCGTCTTTAGAGGACATTTTCCCGTCTCTGTCGTTACCATTCTAGATTTCGCCTCTAGGGGTTGCTCAAGTAGTAACCGGGACGAATCGGCAAGCGTTTGCATCGATTGTTATTTAACTTTGACAAACAATGATCATGGTCGCTATCGTCATTTCGTTGTTTATTCTTTGAAAGTTGCAAGAATCTTTCTTATCTGCCTTATCCGTTTATTTCAGCTTTCTTTCAGTCATTGTCTGTTTCGCCATCGTTTTATTTTTCCTTTGCAAAAGCAAATATTCCTTCTTACAAGTTTTTCTCCTGTTCGATACTTTTTTTCTCTTCTTTTCCATACTTTCTTTCCTTTTTTCCTTATTTTCATGTTTTTCCGACATTTTTTTATTGAATTAAGAATTTCGTTTTTCTCCATCTCTCTGTTCCTCTGTCTCTGTCTATCTCACAGTCTGTCTCTGTCTCTGCTTTTCTCTCTCTCTCTCTCTCTCTATCTATCTATCTATCTATATATATATATATATATATATATATATATATAGGTTTGCCTATCTCCCAGTTCAAACTCCTTCCTGGTCTATTGAATAGGGGTAAACGTTTATTCCTTGTATCCTGTTCAGGATTGGTTTTACTGGTCTTCCCATTTTCTTTCACTCCCAGTAACCCATTGCATCTTAGAGACATTATCCCCAACTTGGAGTGAACTGATTAATATATATATATATATATATATATATATATATATATATATATATAGCCCAATTATTTTCATATATTTTCTGTTTAAACTTTATATATATATATATATATATACCAAGTATATAATTGGTATATACGGAATGAATTCCAATGAATGAGCACCTCGAGGGGGTGTAATGGTTGGCAGGCTTGGTTCGCTAGATCAGTTGCGATTGAGTAGTGAGTTCGTTCCTCACTGGGTGCCCCCTAATTTTGGCTTTGTGCCACAGTATTTTTTTATATCTATGTATGTGTGTGTGTATGTGTGTATGTATGTATATATATATATATGTGTGTGTGTGTGTGTATATATGCATATATCTGTATGTGCCCTATTTTATTGTGTATGTATATTTATATTTAAGTATATTTCTGTTTGTATGAATGTGTTTATATATTTGTATGTTAGGGTATATGTATATTGGTGTGTATTGGTATTTGAATCTATATTTATGTATATATATGTAGGTACGTTTATACATGTATTTGCTTGAGTGTTATTGTATTTATATATATGTATGCATGTATATATTGTACTTGTTATTATAGATAGATATATTTATATATGTTTATTTGTAGATATGTATGTATGTGTATATATATTTATGTATGTTTGTGGATGTATATGTGTGTGTTGACACCTATTATGTATGAGTTTTTTTGTATTATAATCTGATTGTGTTTTTGATGTTTTGCGCGTGAGTTTAAGACCACATTCACACACTTTGGAATAAAAAATATATATACATGCATTGTCAAATGACCGGATATATTGTAGCGTCTTATCGAACGTAATTTCAACAAAGAAATAAATTGAATAACTTATGTATTTTTTTTTTCTAAATAATTTTATAGTTTTTAAACTTAATAGTGATTAAATTTGGATTTCAAAATTGCCAGTTTTTAATTTTAATATTAAATTTTATCATTTAATTTTATAATTATTGGTTAGTATAAATTATTTTTAATATTATCCGTATTTTTAAGATCTGAATAGCTATTATAACATGATTTCGTTGTCAAGCTTTTGAATCTTTCTATACTTGGTTTTTGATTGGTTATTCTAGCTTTTGTAACAATGTTTCCCCCTAATGTAGGATCGTTAATTAATCTGAAACTTTTAAAACCATTTATTTTATCTTTAACATCATCACTTGATAAGACACCAAGGGTGTTGAAACAAAATGGCTATTTTTGTAGTGATTTTATAACATACTTATGTTATAATTTTTTTATGAATAATAATTATATATATATATATATATATATAATGAAATGACCAATAATTGTAATATATTTTCTGTTTATACTTTATTTTATAGATAGAAATATTTAAGTAAATTCTCAGTTTATAATAAACAGGATTAACTGCAGTTACCGTCCTGAATGTCAGAGAAGTTTCATAGAAAATATGTCCACCGACAGGAATCAAACCTGCATCCTACATTGTAGGACGTGCTATACCATTGAGTTACAGAGGAAGCGTCTGGTTAGGTAAGTAAAATTGTTGCTTGAAAGCAGTAATTTGACATTGTTAACCAGACGCATCCTCTGTAGCTGAATAGATTAACAATTCAGGCTATATCATTGTTCCTTGTAGAATGCAGGTTCGATTCCTGTCCGAGATCACATGATATATATATATATATATATATATATATATATATATATATATATATATATATATATATATGTGTGTGTGTGTGTGTGTACACAAAATTCAATAAATACTTAGAAATAAAAATCTGCCCGATGTAATAATTATCTTTGCTTCCGAATTATTATCTTCTTTGGGATATTGTATCTTTGAGACATTAAATTATTATGTTGACCATACTTTCTTGTAGGTTAATTTGTGAAATTTAATTCGTGCACATATAAATCAACATATAACAAATAAGCATAATTATATTAACATAAGCTTTTAGTAGATTGCACCAAAATATATAGGTAAGTATATATATATATATATATATATATATATATATATATATATATATATATATATATCAAATATGTGGTGCAGTTCAATTTATATTACATGAATCATTATTCATGCAAAAAGTAGATTAGTAAAGTTAATGATATACATGGCGAAATCATCTTCGCAATCAAATTTATTAAAATTACATTGACCTACGAACCACTCGGTGAATTTTATGATCCTTGTTTTTAATAACTTCAAGTTGTAAAAGTTTTTTTTTTATTATTCTGCTAGTACTTTCAGCTGTACATACAGCCATCTTCAGGCATAGAAATTAATTTTTTTTTTAGTAAAGCCAGGTAGTAGCGGGACACAAAAGATTAAATGCGAATCGAAATATGTTTTTTGGACTCCAAAATTCACTTGAGGATGAAATGGAACTAATGTCTTTAATTTAATCACAAAATTAAATTCGTGGCTTTTAGCTTCCATTTTTGAAACATGGTTAAAACTGTGTAGCGAAAAAAAACATATTTTAAATCAATTAATTTATAATATTAATGCTCTGTAAATTTACATTGAGCACTATTTTGTAAAAATAAAAATATCTATAAGAACACCGGATTATATATCTTGCTGTTCTTTCTTTATATATATATATATATATATATATATATATATATATATATATATATATATATAAGAAAAAGAGGTTATAGTGGTTCCAATGAGAGAAAAGTGTATATATTATAAAAGAAGAGAGGTGGCGCAAACGTTTTTGGTTGTAATGTGGATTTAAAAAAAAAAAATTATGCGTTATTTTCTATAATTTTACTACACGTGTTTCTGGTCTCGCGTCCGTCTTCAGGTAAAAGGCGGAGATTTCCACATATTATTAAAAATAATTAACTTTATCCTTATGTTTTTCAATCTTAAATATTCTCGATATGAGACATCCTCTGTTTTTGTGTTATATATATGTATGTGTGTGTGCGTGCGTGTGTGTGTGTGTGTGTGTGTAAAGGGTACGGGTGAAATACCTCACACACTTTAAAAGTTGACGAAAAGACCATTGTAGCTGTTATAAACACACACACACACACACACACACATCTGCTATTTAAACAAAGGGCTACAGTTTTTATTCATTTGGTTTTAAAAAGGACATCCTACAAATGCTGACCTCTATTCGCTATACACTGTTGTAGACGATTTTTTTCACCATCCGGAAGTTCGAGCGCTTCGAGGTCCAACTAAACATCAACTGGTAAGACATTTGCAAGAGGTATGCACCATTGCTACTTGGGAATTTGACTAAGCAACACACAAGTGATAGATTAAAATATGAGAAGTATTTCTGCCACACCATATATATATATATATATATATATATATATATATATATATATATATATATATATATATATACACACACACAGTCGGGGGAAATAAATATTCGTACACTTGAAAAATTGTATTTTTATAAATGTAAAAGCAACAAAACAAATCTCGGCACATTTTATGTATAAAGGCACATACTATTAAAAATAATAATAAACTTAATTAATTCTTATTCTAACAGAAATTAATGCATTTTTAAAATTCTAACTGGTGAAAAAAGTACTCGTGCAAATCAATTATTAGAATAAAATAATCAATTAATTATGAAAAAAGTATATTCTAGAATGTTCCAGTAATGTTACCAGTAATTATAGTTAACGCTATTAGCCATTATCAGAGCATTCTGCAATTTCTAGTTTTACGAGAAGATTCTAATAATGCCTAAAGGTAAAGAATTGACTCTTTCACAAAAACAACACATTTTGTCTCTTTGAAAAGATGGGAACAATTACAGAACGATTTCTAACAACCTGAATATTCCTTTTGCTACAATTGCTTCGTTCATTGCAAGGTTTAAAACTCGTAACAGCGTCGAAAACCAAAGACGAACAGGTGCTCAAAGGAAGATTTCTCTAAGGTTAGCAAGGATATTAGGACGCCAGATCCTACAAAATCCACAGGTTACCCGAGAAGAGCTGCAGGAACATCTGCTTGCATTAGGGATTAAAGTAACCAAGCGGACAATAAGTAATGAACTACACAAAAACAGTCTGAAATCACGCATCCCAAGGAAGACTCCACTCATCTTGAAACGACACAGAGATGCTAGGCTAAAATTCGTTAGAGAGCATAAAGATAAAAAATATTCGTTTTGGGAAAAATTACTATGGACAGATGAAACTAAAATAGAGTTGTTTGGCCATAATTATCGAAATCATGTGTGGAGGAAGGACGGTGAAGCCTACTTACCGAAGAACACGTTGCCAACTGTAAAGTATGGTGGTGGCAGTATCATGATCTGGGGCTGTTTTTCTGCAAAACGTGTTGGCAGAATATCAATAACAGATGGCAAGATGAATGCCGAAACATACCAGAAAATCCTGCAAGACAATTTAATGCGTTCTGTTGAGAGACTTCGGCTAACTCCTGATTGGGTTTTCCAACTGGATAATGATCCTAAGCATACCGTTAGATCTACAAGGAAATGGTTAGCTGAAAGTAACGTTGATGTCTTGCAATGGCCAAGTCAGTCCCCAGACTTGAACCCAATCGAGAATTTATGACGATATTTGAAAATTCAAATTGGGAAAAGAGCGCCAACAAATATCAAGAATTTGAAGACAATATGCCAAGAAGAATGAGACAAAATACCACTCAATGTGTGTAAATGATTAGTTGAGACGTACAGGAATAGACTGGTAGCTGTTGAACTCAATAAAGGATATTCCACGAAGTATTAAATTAAGTTAATATATTTTTTTTTGGTTTGTACGAATACTTTTTTCATGAGTCAAAATGAAAAAATGCATTAATTTCTGTTAGAATAAGAATTAATTAAGTCTATTACTATTTTTAACAAAATGTATCTTTACACATAAAATGTATCAAGATGTCTTTTAGTTAAGGCTTTTACATTTATAAAAATACAATGTTTCATGTGTACGAATATTTATTTCCCATATATATATATATATATATATATATATATATATATGTGTGTGTGTGTGTGTGTGTGTGTGTGTGTGTTTGGCAACTACAGGATCATTAAAACATCTTTCATTTCATTTGTCCCACAGAAAAACACATTCTTGTCCACCTTCACAATACAGGAAAATACTTGTTGACAACGCCAATATACTATTCACGAAAATAATTAGCTGTTATATAGGAATAAAGTGTCCCTGCCGACAATTGAGTTTGAACATAGATCGCCAGTGAGCAAACACAGGCGATCCCATTATTGAATTAAGGAGACCACGTGACCATAGCGGAAACGTATAAGTATGAGGTCGCGTGACGTCTAAATGATCTGCACTTCTAGTCTCTCCTCTATTACTATACGTTTCGCTATTCTCTATATTATTTCTCTATTCGGATCATTATCGAGCAACTACTGTTAGTGCGAGATTATTCGAAGGCATCTGACACCGGTATTGTTCAACGGTTAATCTGCGATTATAAAGTCTCTACTACAACGAACATTACGAAAGTCCTTGCCGTGAAGGTTTGAATTGGCGGGACCAGTTCAAATATTTTTTCATGGCTAGCAGCATTGTCTTTAAGATGCTCTTGTCACTGAACATACACCATTAACGAAAATTCGGTAACACGTTTTCTGGCGTTCAAAGATCATACAGTCTTCTGAGAAAAGAATACTTCTTGTGACGTCGTTCCCCGGTCGCAGCGCCGACTGTGACGTTCTATCCTGATCTACCACGGCACCAGTTGGGACGTCCCCAAACAGCACCAATTGTGACGTCCTCGCCGCGGCGCCAGCTGTTCGCTCCTCGCTGCTCCGTTCGGGTGTCGCTGCTCCAAACGTGACGTCCGCCTGTCGCATCAGTCGTGTTGTCTCGTCCTGTGACGACCAATTGGTATGGTATCGGTCGCGGCACCCAAATGTGACGTTCTAACCTTTTGGTGATTCGGGTGGGAATCTGCTTAGATTTGATATTAGCCTCGTCGTTCCCAACTCGCTTCCAACGCCTGGTTACCAAGGTAACTGCATTGATCTCCAGTCTGCCTACCCACGTTGTGAATTGATCTTAGGCAGACGAGATCAAACAGTGGTTAGGGCCGTGATGCAAACTGAGTTCAACGGGGTGATACTACACAAATATGCATAAAAGAAAATAAAATGAAAACTCAAAAGTTCAAAGTATCAAAGAAAAAGGTAACAAACTTTGTCTAGTTGTTCGATACATAGGACTGCATCTATCTCCCGACCCGTTCTGTGGATTGTGACACGTCGTTTTCCGTTAGGCAAGTTTTAACGCTTCAAGTTGTTTGCTCTCTAAGAAAGTGGTGTTTCGGTGTGTCTTTGGATGAAAGTCGAAAAAAATCTTATTTCGATGGTCTGGATCTAAGTCGCTCTTCAAAATAATTGTTCTTGGGTTGAAGAGGAGTCCGGAATTTGCGTGAATCTTGGTCAGCTGAACTCACTGGAACTGCTGGAACTCAACTCTGGAAACTCAACTCTGAAACTGCTGGAGCCCGAACTGACTTCTGCCTGTTGGGGCCTCGTTTTTATTGACGCCGACCAAAACCGGGGTGGGTCTGTTGGCGTCGTGGGGGGGTTCCTCGATAATTCTAAATACATATCCACCTCTTTTTTTCTGGTTAGGGATTTTCCACTCTTTTCCATTTTTGGGAATCTTTTTTCTCCTACTTTCTCACCATACTTCTGAGGGGCGTGAACTGCCCTCCCCACTTCTTCGTAGCAGCTTCTCATACTTAAACTCTGGATGGGGCGTCGACAGCCTTCTTCGTGCGTCACGTGATCACTCTCGGTCAATGAGGTCTTGGTCGGGTATCTTTCCTCCTCGTTCGTGCGTCACGTGATCACCACTTGACCAATGATGCCTTGGTCGGGCGTGAACAATCCGCGGCTTTGTTTCGGAAAAAAAAATATCTTGCTTAACTAAAAAAAATTATCTCTTCTCTTTCCCTTTTCTTCCTTTCAATCGCCGTTATCACCCTTCTAGTCGCAACGGACAATATGACAACTCTTGTTTTACACGTGGTGTTTGTCAGATATTTTATCGCTAATTTATCAAGATGGGTGGTTTTCTTAACATGGCTTCAAAAAAGAAATATCCCCAAAGTTTTCAGTCAGTCTGTCGCCTCCAAGGAAGGAGAAAAAACACTTCTGGGTCCCCATTCATTTTCCTTCGGTACATATTTCTGATAACAAAATTTTATTATCGCAGGCCAAAGTTGTTTCGTCGAAAAAATTTCGGTCTGCGGCACTGCTTGTGTGGCATTTAATTTTTCATATCTGTCCAAAGTCCTTTTTAGTGGCCTGTTTCTCGTCACTTATCGAAATAGCATTTTCACTTGAATTTTTCCCTGGCCAGTGGTCCAGCCGTTCGCTTACGCACCCTAGATAACACAGCCGTTATCAAAACGCATCTGATTCCTTCTTTCTTTCCCTTTTCTTTTTTTTTTACTCAGAAATTCCCTGTCATTGTAATGACACCCTTTTCATTTGTTACTTATCAATATTTTCATTGTCTCTTAGCCGTGTGTGTGGCTGCTTATCACCTACGATTCGTCTCGCCTTTCTTTCTGCCTTTTTTTCTTTCTCTTCCTTTCTCTGCCTCGTAAATGGTGCCACATCTTATCAGTATCGCTTCTCGAGTAAAATTGAGAAAAGCCATTTCTTAGATTAAAACTTTATTCTTTAAGTAGACATTATAGTCCGGCCTCTGGCGACGAATAATGAATGCATTGAATGTATTGTTTTGTAACAATCAATTCTCTGTCCAAATTTTACACGTTTTATGCATAATATTGACTCAATCAAGAAAAAAGTTGTCTAAAAAAATTATTTCTTGCAACGAGACTAATCACTTCTCAGGTTTCCACCTTGTAATTTATTTAACGTATAGTTTATGTATAGTAGACATAAGACGCAACACTGATTTGTGAGTTACAGCTTCGAACTCTTCAGACCAAAATTCACACAGCCGTTATCAACGTAGATAAATCGACACTGATTACACTTCCTCTCGAAATATACTACATTTTTAAAAAGAATATACACAGAAACACACAAAATGGCGGGTATTTGTTTTCCTTGATTGATTGATTGATTGCATCAATCAAAGTGGCGAAACAGTTTTTATTGAGTGTTTAACTAATTTAAAAGAATTTCAAGGAAATTGTTATTTCCTTGCATTAACGAGTTAAAGGCAAAATAACAAACTCAGTATACGAAAGAAAAAATGGCGTATTTAAATTCGTAGGTGCATTTGAATGCATGTAATATTAGTCAGTCAAGTACAGGAACCAATCGCAATGATAGTATCTATCTATCTATTTATCTATCTATCTATCTATCTATCTATCCTCACTCTGTTCATATCTGTCAGTCTTTCTTTCTTTCTTTCTTTCTTTCTTTCTTTCTTTCTATCCTCGCTCTGTTCATATCTATCTATCTATCTATCTATCTATCTATCTATCTATCTATCTATCTATCCGTGCATGTCTTATTTTGTTTGTGTGTGTGCAGTTTTTTCAGGTAAATTTTTGTATGCATAAGTGTAAATGTAAACATGTACATAATTACGTATTATATACACATATTTACTTCTCAGTATATTCATTCTTATCGAAAATCCAACTGCATTTCGATGCACAGATCTCACGCACGTTTTTTTAACGTATTTTTTGCATATTTATACGAACACATAATACACGCATATCTATCTATCTATCTATCTATCTATCTATCTATCTATCTATCTATCTATCTATCTATCTGCTCTCACTCTGCTCATATCTATCTATCTATCTATCTGGCAACACATATCAAGTGTTAAGTCAGCTGTTACTAATAAGTTGTTAGACTTTTACAAGGGTCCGGTTCTCGATGCGAAAGGCGAAATGAACGTGATTACTCAAAGCACCATTCACCAAATAAACCTGTTATGTTCTTTTAGAAAAAAAAAGAAATTTTGGTTGTCTTGGCCAACATAATACGAGTTTTTCACGACTAGATGTCGCGCGCTTATTTCTTTTTGTGGGTGAATAATTTCTGTTTTTCATTCAAACTCTAAAAGGGAATAGGAATTCTATATAAGTTTCTTTCTTTTTTGCTGCTTTTCACATTTTTCTATAAACTGAATAAATTATTTTGAAGTAAGTACACGTCTGCTTGCATTTACACGACGGCAAATGGTTACCTAAGAAAATAGCTGCCAATATTCAAATCTAGTGACTTGTTTTTCTTTTAAATATGAAACTTCGAATATTGTAAGGAAATTGAATATATAATAGGATGTGCTACAAAGCCAAAGTCATGTACTTAAATTCTCGTCAGATCGAGAATTTCATATTGATGTCAGGTATGGCACCAAACCCGTTCAGAAATATCTAAAGTATCAGGTGCATACAAGCGCGTTCTTTGATCGATGCTCACAAATGGCTTCGAGGAAATGAAGCTTGTAGATTTTTAGCGAGGACCTTCTTTTTTTCAATTCTGGCACTACAGAATCACAAACAAATAAACTATACCAAATAAGAGAAACCACATAAACAGAACGCTTTCAATAGCAGCAACAACTAAAATGCATAGCACATATAAGCCGAATAGAAAATAATGATATATTCAATAGGTTCTTGTTCCACACTAATTTACACAAAAATTTAATAAGGAAGCTCCCATCACTAATTAAAAGAGCCATGACCGTTAGTGGACTTGAAAAAACAATTTTCTTAAAAAGTTGTTTTCAAGGAACGATTTTATGAATTTGAACCGACAGTAGCACTGTCTGGTATGCCAGTGAATGCCAAGTATTATCTTATAAGGAAACAAATACTATTAACATCATTATCATTACCAGCACTCTCGTTGTTTAATATTTGTGCAAGAATTAGTACTCATTTTTGTTAAAAAGGTTATTTAAATTTTATCTTTGGTTTAATAAATTCAAACAAAAGAAATTTAATGTATGTAAACATGAAGAATTTGTATAATTCTTGAATTCAATACAAATAAATTATTTAGCAACTGTTTTATCCATTGACATCTAATTATGTCCTGAGGGTATTTAATTGTTACATTGTGCCTATAATAACATCTATATAAAACAAGATAAGTAAAATAATATTTTTAATTTTTTCTCTTTGATTTTTTGTTCTTTTATTTACTTAACAATGATGCCCAAGGATTTAGCTGAACATTAGCGACCGGATCTTTAGGGAGCCGATAGAAAATTTATAATTTACTATTGGAAATAATGTGTTGAGGGTAATGGCGTATTGCGGTACCTTCTGGGATTAGTAGTTTTGTTTTACCACCCAGGTGGGTCGAATGTTCCCGGGCACACTTTTATCAATAAACAAACTTTAGAAATATTCATGTGATTGTCACATTCTAAGGGACAGTGCGCACTCAAACTTGCATGGCAATTGGAAAGTTAAAAAGATTATGAATGATCTCAAGTAATTAAAAACATATCTGATATGCATCAAACAGTTTCTTTCAAGCATGAATATTGATATCGATATCGATATCGAACACAAACATCGGATATTAGAAATGAAATAAGAATTGGAGAAAACTCTTCACAATGTTCGTTATTACTTTCTTCAGTATTTTGGTTGGCTAAAGACAAATGTTTCCTCTTTGGTGAAATGTCAAGCACAGACTCTCCAGTTGCATTTCTGAACATGAAGCCGAGGATTTTCTATCAACATGATTCAAAGTGTATCCATAACAGCTCTTTTGGGCAGATTTCTTTGTTTTTATATCAACATCTTCAATTGTTGAGTACGAAATTTCAATTCTATATGCACAAATCTTGTTCTCAATAGCAAAGCGAACTCCATCTACATTTCGTGCTTTTACAAGTGCGTCAGCGTTTACTTACATGCAATCTTTTAAGGAAAAAAGCCTCCGTGCAAGTGATACACCTTTTTTTTTTTACAATTTTGGCAATGCATAAATGCCATATAAACCTTGATATCAGAAAGGATGAGAACATCCATGAAGTCAGCAAGAGACCAATAAATTGTTTTGAGTAAAATCTGATTGACTGTATTGATTCTTCCTTTGGTACTATTGTATAACACTATCATGTCAGGTTTCCCCAGTAGCATCGTCAGCATTAGCATCCATTATGCATTGTTGAAAGAAGCGTGAACACATTTGTTTTTCTTTGAAATAAATGAAACCACTGTCACATTTTGATCAAATGTGAAGCGGCAATTGCCAACCGGAAGGCCAATTGGTGAAGACTTCTGGGATGGATCGTTTGTTTTTTCTGTTTCAACATAGGTCAACCTCTTCCGATAAAATTCATTAACGAAGCCAGAATCTGTATGGCAATTTGAGAATTTTTTGTTGTAGGAGTTTATCTGTCATTGTGGCCTGAACTAAATAGTTCAATAAGTAGATCAATGTCTCAGTTGTTATCCCGAAAATTTGCACGTCGGATCAGTTCTTTTAAAATAAATATGTGGTGCAGTTCAATTTATATTACAATGGATCACTCATACAAAAAGTAAATTTGTAAAAATACAAAATAATTCTCATAACTGAAGATCATTGAATATACAGTCGAAAGTACTCGTGTATTTAAGAAGGACCTTATACAGCTTATAGTTTTAAAAAAACAAGCATCATAACATTCATCATCGGTTAATGCATCTTTAAAATTTTGTTAGCGACGTGATTTCGCCATTTTATATCATTAACCTTTCTAATTTACTTTTTGTATATATATATATATATATATATATATATATATATATATATATATTACGAGCAATATGTATTTATAGCAAAATGAACACCATATATTTTATGTGTAGTTGAAGGTATACAACTGCGCTCAAATTATTTAAATTTTAGCATCACATAACACATAGAGGTGTTGATATGCCACGAAACAAAATTGACCAACCAACATTTTCTGGTAATTGTTCTGAGGAACGTCTCTCTATGGTATCTAGAAATTATGAATTCAAGCTCAGTACTAGATTGGCAGCAAGGTTTTATCCTTTTACAGTTGATATGACGAGATGTAACCGTAAGCTTCATGTTTATAGTTTCTTCTTTTGCAGTTTTCACTTGTGAAACTCTCTTCCAGCTTTTTGCTTTCCAGTCAAATTTGATATTCAAAAATGTAAATGACTTATTCTTTACCTTCATTTAAAACGTTCCTGTTCTTTTATTGGTCTTGTTCCTAAATAATGCTTTTTCTTTTTCGATATATATTTTTTACCATTCAGTAACCTTTTGGTGGTTTAGTGACTTTATTATCTTATTTGGATTGAAATGATAAAAAAAGAAGATAAATGTTGCCATCACTATTGGGAACAAGAAATTAAATCTTTCATGCATTTTCCTTTTTTTTTCAAAGGATAAAAAAAGATACGCCATACTTCTGATGATGGCCACTATATGCAAGAGAAAGAATAACCCCTGCTGGCCGAACAATTCTTTGAAATAGAAAAGGATCTTTTATATTGTGAATGCTACCTCGCCAACCGACCATAGTTTGAAAGGTATAAAGGTTCATGGTTATTTGGAAATCTATTCATAAACTTTCAAGGTCATTAAAATAATTCTGCTATATAAAGGCTACATTTGTACTCATTATCATTGAAGTACTTGGAACTATCCTCAAAATTATTACAAAAAAGAAAAACAAACTAAAAAAGTCAATTGGAATATTTCGAAGTAAAGGAACACTTTGCTAGGGAACCTTAGGAGAGATCTTGAAAATTTTTCTATAACGTGATCCTCAGAAGGATACGCTTGGCGGGAAAACACAAGTAAAAAGTAATAAAGATAAAAACGAAAAGGAAGTAATAAGTTCTCATCAATGCCTTTTCTTTGTGTATCATTAATTTCATACAATCATTAAAATCTTCATTATTTTAATTTCGCTCTTGTTTTTATTTCTGATGTTCTTTGCGATCATTTCTAAGATTTTAGAACCCTGAATTTCATATATATATATATATATATATATATATATATATATATATATATTCTCTTTTCTACAACCAAAAATGGAAAACTAAATCATATATACATATTCAGATCCAAAATAAAATACAAAAATTAAAAGAGAAAATATTTTTTTATCTTTATTTTCTGAACCTGCAAATTCATGTAAAATAAAATAAAACGAATAAGATTCAAATAAAAACGAATAAAAAATAACAAATAAAAAACAAATAAAAAAGGTAACTTTTCAAATTTGAAAAGAGGTCAATGAGTGCTGGAAGATGCTGTGAAACTTCTCCAGAGGATTTTCGAGCAATCGGTAAACATTATTGATTCGCTGAGATTGCTAAAGCAAGTTTCGTCTTTGTTCTTCGGTAACGAACGGTTTTGGAGGCCCACTGGCGGTTGTCGGCACCGTTTGCCAGTGATTAGGACGTATTCACGAGACAAGAGGACATCGGCGGGCGGTAGCGCTGGAACGGAGATGATCTCAGAAATGCATACAGCGGACGATCAGGTCTTGGCTATTCTGGTTTGGAAGCTTTACTGATGCTGCGTTGGTCGATAGAAGGCAGCGAGGGTCTAAAGGTGGAAGAACGAGGAGTCAATGAAGGAAAGTGAGGTTTGACGGGCTGTGGAAAAGGAGGTTTCTATTGAAATGATGTAAAATTAAGACGAAAAAAGCGGGAAATGTGTGGTTAAGGTGGAATAAAAAAATGGGGAAGCATGTTGAGAAAAGTGTGTGTGTGAGTGCGTCTGTGCATGTTTGCGTGTGTGTGTCAGTTGAGGGATGCGAATAAAGAGCTAGCATTTGGAAGACCGTAGAAAAGATAAAAGGAAGAATGTAATACACTTTAAAGGAAGACACGCTAAAAGGAATATATGAGAAAAGAGAGAGAGAGAGAGAGAGAGAGAGAGAGAGTGGTGGGGGGTGAATCTATAAATAGAATATATACGAACTATAAGTAAGCGCCATGAGGGATAACAACGAATATAAGAAAAAGCGATTTTGACAAAAGTAGATGCTGATTGGGTATTAAAAAAATATGAATAAATAAAAAGAGCCAGCAAACAAGTAATAATAAACGCAAAGGAAAGAGAAGAAAACAAAAAAAAAAAAAAAAACAATTACGAAGTGAATATAAGAATATAAGAATATAAGAATAGAAGAATATAAGAATTGAAGAATAGAAGAATAAAATAATAGAAAGAATAACAACAGAAATAAATTGAAATATTGCGTTTAATGTTTGTAAATTGTATTATCCAAGGAAAATGCCCTAAAATGTCTATTAAAAAAGCAGAACATAGGAGGAAACAGAAAATTAAAAGATTCCCTACCAATACTTGTAACATCGAGTTTTCCTTATCAGTAGAGAGTTTACATTTTTGGGTCCCTGAAATTTGAACAGATATAGCTCCTCTCCACAACCAGCAAAAATAGATTCGAGGATCCAATCTGCAAAATATAGTCGATTCTGCCAAGCACAAAAAGTCCATACAGCTAGGAGTTCGACGCTACAAGCTTTCAATAAAATTTTAAAATTTGACTAAATACAAGGGATTTTAAGCCATACAAATTAGGCATTGGAACATATTCTACGGGCAACATTAGCTACTTCAATCCATTGGCTTATTTTTCTAATCACTTTATGACTTAATAAAAAAACACTTAAAAAAACATCGATTTTGTTGGAAAATTCACTTATTAACACAAGGTGCTTTCTTTGGGATTAGGGCCCATGAAGCTTAATTTTCATTAGTTTCATAGTAAATCTGACCCAGTTCCTCATACAGCAACGTGTAAAATACAATTTAAAATTATAGTCGTAGATATTCTCAAAACTATTTGAATAGTTGCCCCTGAGTCGCTCATTACGGACACAAGAGAAATTACTTCGCGATAAGTAGGAGCCTGAATGTATGCGAAAACATGAAAAATAAAACACTTCAAGGAAGGAAAAAGTAACGGAAGCCTTGATGGTTCCTTGCAATAAAGGTCGCTTCATAGGAATTAATGTTTCATTACAGATTTCACACTGAAAGAAACTATACTCTTAATGCACTCATCACCTAGATAAAATAATCAGCAAGCCAACTTCTTCATCTATGTGTCGTGACCCTTCAGGAAGTTAGCAATCATGGTCCTCCACAGTCTCCTGTCCGCTGTAGCTCTTAATAAATTTTGTCTTTTTGTTATCTCTTCTAAACATCTATAAGCTCGCTAGGTAGGTTATGTGTAGTTTAACTTTGTACTTCTTGCCTTCAATCTGCTCTGTGAGTATTGAATTTTCCAAGTCTTCTTTCCTCATTATAGTAATTTCAATTGTCTTTTTCAGATGTTGTTGTTGCTCCCATGTTCGGCCTATGTTATTTTCAGCATCCTTTCCATATTTCTGATGCTTCGAGTCTCTTCTGCATCTGTGAGGAGATAGTCCATCACTCACTGCCATATACGAGGATTGTTATTACGTGACATTTCAGTACTCTTTTCTTTGCTTTCTTTGGAAGTGTGGCACCTTGCATTATTAGAAATATTCATAGAAATATGATTTAATTTTTTTTTTTACTCGGTTTATTAAACAGGTTGTTGATTTTTTTTTTAAACGGAAAATAATTGAGTTGAAAATAATTCACTAAAGTTGTACTTAGACGATCCTAAGGAAAGAAGAAGGAAAGGGAAAGAAAAGAGGAAGAAAGGAAAAAAAAAGGAAAGAGAGATGGATGATGCATGACCCGGTCATAAGCGAAGATAGGTGTCAGAAAGATATCTTGGCCTGCGTGTTGGCCGAATTTTAAAAGACAATAGAGAATTGTTATTTGAAATGAAAAAATCATTTAGAGGGAGAAAAGAACCAGGCTTGATGACAGTGTATTGGCGACTGATAAGAATATCGGTCAAAGCACCTAGCCTACTTTTGCGTGGAAAGACTCATTGTCAAATTGGAGAAAGGGGAATTTCTTTTTAGAACAATAGAAACGAAATTTTTTAATCGGAGAAAAAAGTGTCTTTTGGGTTGAGGGGAGGACCGGTGGAACTGTATACAGATTCTGACCTATTAAGAATTGGAAACCCACGATAATAAAGTGGGGACATTTTCAATGTAGATAATTAAGATTTTCTGACTGTCGGGTCTGACAAAAACAAGAGGTGAAAAAACGATTGTCTCAGCTCACAGATGGCGCCAATATTCTTTCCTGAAGTCACATCTAATTAGCGGCAGGCTGTTTTGACAGAGCCCAGGTGAGAAAAAGCCAAGATTGTCATTTTTCGTACGTGCAAAAGGGCAAAATTGGATTTTGTTTTTTAAACAAGAACGATGTAAACCACGCCCGAAAAGAGGAGAAAGGATGCTCGATCAATAACAATTGGTCGGAAACGGTCACGTGGCATACGGGAGAGAGGAGGAGAAATGCTCGATCAGGAATCATTGGTCGAGAGCGGTCACCTGACATACGAGGGACCGGGAAAGATGGGTGTGCGCCTCCCCACCAAAGGCACTGTGAGGAAGTAGGGGTGAAAACAATAGCGATAATGGGAAGACAGAAATAATGCGGCTATTGGAATTATCGAGAAACCCCTGACGCCGACAAACCCACCCCAGTTTGTTGCGGCGTCAATAAAAGCAGGACCCCAGTCGACAGAAAGGAGTTGCAGCTGGACCGCGGGCAGGGATAGAGCCTGAACGCGGGCATCAGGCCCGATTCACTCGCCCCTTTGCGGGCAAGAGAATCCTCAGATAGGAATTCTTCCACCCAAGTCGAAGACAAGAGAACTTCCAGCCCAAGCAGACGAAGAAGGAGATTGCTCGAAGGACGCCAAGAGTTGTGGCAGAGTTACGGCAGAGTTACGGCAGAGTTCAGCCCCGGACGGCAGCGAGAAGAGATCACCTCGGACGACAGAGAGTAGCGGCTGAGTTGCGGCAAGAAATCCTTCCACCCAAGTCGAAGACAAGAGAACTTCCAGCCCAAGCAGACGAAGAAGGAGATTGCTCGAAGGACGCCAAGAGTTGTGGCAGAGTTACGGCAGAGTTACGGCAGAGTTCAGCCCCGGACGGCAGCGAGAAGAGATCACCTCGGACGACAGAGAGTTGCGGCTGAGTTGCGGCAAGAAATCCTTCCACCCAAGTCGAAGACAAGAAATTCTTCCACCCAAGTCGAAGACAAGAGAACTTCCAGCCCAAGCAGACGAAGAAGGAGATTGCTCGAAGGACGCCAAGAGTTGTGGCAGAGTTACGGCAGAGTTACGGCAGAGTTCAGCCCCGGACGGCAGCGAGAAGAGATCACCTCGGACGACAGAGAGTAGCGGCTGAGTTGCGGCAAGAAAATCCTGTCCACCCAAGTCGAAGACAAGAGAACTTCCAGCCCAAGTAGACGAAGAAGAAGATTACTCGAAAGCCGCAGAGAAGATCCAGCCCAAGTCGAAGACAAGAGAAGTTCTATCTAAGTCGACGAAGAAGAAGAAATACAACTCAAGTCGAAGAGAAGAATCAACTGCGAATGATTGACAGAAATTAGCCCCAGTGTCGAACTAAACCACACTCCGACATACACAATTCTAAAGAGTAGGCAATTCGAAATCCTTAGGTTGTGTGATAGAAGCTTGGTGCCATAGTCCACAGAGCGGGTCGGGAATTGAGAACAATTTTGTTTTTATGTAACGGACATATTTAGATATAAAAGGTTGTTACCTTTTTTTTTATCAACAATCCTTTTGTCTCGTGAGTTTTTTTTTTTTTTTACTTGTGTTTTGCCACCCCGTCGGACTCAACTTGTATCGGCCCCAATCCCTGCTGGTCCCGTCTGTCTAAGATCTAAACACAGCGTGAGTAGACAGACCGGAGATCAGTACAGTTGCTTCAGTAACCAGGTATTAGAAGCGAGTTGGGAAAGGCGAGGCTGGTGATCATCCAACCAAGGGGTTGGAGCGGCACGCTTGGAACCAGGAGGAGCGACCAGGAGGAGCGACGTCACAGTTGGCGCCGTAACCAAAGGATTCGACCCTGGGCCAGGTGTGTAAACGTCACAGAAGGCATCTTTTGTTATCTCAATGCACATTCGAATTTCAATGTTGTACAGTCCGTCCTCTAGGTAAAACAGTTAAATTTTTATGTTGTTGTTGTGTGTTGCTATTTTGAGGATAAAGTTAGTTGTTTTAAATTTTTTGTAGCAGATAATTAATCTTATTTTTTTATTTGAGTCAATTGGGGTAGTGTATGTCTTTATAATCTTTCTAAATGAAAATTCATCTTGTTTGTGTTGATGTGCATTTGGTTTTTGTAGAAAATATGTTATTTTTTCATTGTGTGTTCATTATCATTGTTATGTACTTTCGGGAGAAATAGTCTAATTTGTTTGTCTATGTTGTGGATTCCGAGATGAAATTCGGTCTCCAATGAATGACAAACGCAAGAATTAAAGTTAAGAAATTAAATGTATTTACACAATAATACAAAGGGTAATATTGTTAGTAAATCCAGGAACGCGGTTAGTCGCAATAACATATAGATATATACAGTCTCGAAGTAGGAATTTCTTAGAGTCTCCGTGCTTGTAACTGACTTCTACAAGCGGTTACCTCACACTATTACTCTACCTCCAACTCAATCACATTCTCAGTCTTCTTACTATCTCTATCTCTCTGTATTCTGACTGACTCTGGGTATTTAATGGCGGCAGTCCAAGTAACACTCTGGTCGAGTCTACTTATATAAAAAAGGGGTGGACTCCATAACAGTCTATATGGTGGTTAGGGAAGCCATTGTTAACTAGTGTCTGTTTTACATTATTGAGTTCTTTAAGGAAGTGTAATTGAGAGGATGAATTCTGGTGTGCTCTATTTAGGAAGTTTTTTTTTATCACTACTATTTTGTATCTGAGTGGGCATTGATATTTAAAGATAAGGTGGTAAGGGTAAGTTGGTAGGTGAAGTTAAGGACAGAGTTTTTTTTTCAATCTGCCGTATATTCTTACTTGTTAGCAAGGCCTTAGTAATTTTCTGCATTGACACACTAAATATGTCAAAAAATATAATTTTTATTTATCATTAAATAAAATATATTTTTGTATTATTAAACACCTTTTGAAACTTTTGACTGTTTTTTTGGTAGCCAGAATTTATTTTTTGTCGCCAGTTAAAACACAAAATTTAAAATTCAGTGGACATATTGATGCGGTTCTAATGGATGTGTTTTTTACCAATGAATATTCAAGATGCCATGAACAGAAGTGATGAGCAATGATAAAGGTTTAAGGAAAATAGAGACAACAAGGGAACATATAGCTACTGTCAGCGGGTCTCAGCTTAAATACTAACGGCAAACAAATACTCTCTATAATCATCTGAGAGATCCCTTTCTGCTTTCCATTAGCATGGCTCCTGGACAGTGACTCTTTGTGGCTTCTCGGGTTAACACTCTCGGCTAGCATGAAGTAGAAAGATTATATTGAATCCATAGCTCGGTCATTAGGAAGTTGGTTCACCATGTCATGCTAGACAACTTTACTCTCCAGAATCTATCTTACATATTTATAAGTCTACCATTCGCCCATGCTTAGAATATTGCTGCCACATATGGTCCGGTGGTCGTGTATTTAGAGATTCTTGTTAAAATCCAGAATCAGCAATATTATTGGTCCTGACCTGGTGTCTCGGCTTCAGTGACTTTCTCACCGCCGTAAATTTCCTTCTCTGTGCATTTTCTATAAATACTTCCATGGTAATTGTTAGGATGAGCTCTTCGCGATAGTTAACTTAGCTAGGGTATGTATGCTCATTGTCCCCCTTTTATTTCTGTCCCCATTTGTTTTTTCTTTAAGTTTAATTCCCCATCCCCTCCCTCGTTAGGTGGTCAGTGATGTCAGTTCGCTGGTGGATGCGGGGCGCCTTTCGTTTTCGTGTGTGATTTTTTTTCGTATTTGTTGTTGTGTCTGAATGAGTGCATGACAGTGTGAGTGATTGGGATGAATGAGTGGTTTATACTATTATAGTCCCGCATTGATTTCGGCCAGTGAAGTGATGTTTCTGTCACATTTAGGAAATTGTGGGGGGTTTTATTACTAATCTTATTTTCTTTAGTTTCTTGTAAATAATTTTTATATGCATATTGTAAATACTCATTTTGGGTTAATTTTTAGAATTGTTGTTTTATTCCCCTCCCCCCCACAGACCACGAATTGTAAATATGGGGACTAGTTAGTATTTTCATAGAGACAAAGAGGTATTATGGTGGTTGTAGTAAGAAAGGTACGAATGAATGTGTTGTTTTGGTGTAAGGAATATTGTTTCGTACGTTTGGGTCAGTGCTTGCGGCTAGCTAAGTTATAG
The DNA here is from genome assembly GCA_903632075.3 of Acanthosepion pharaonis. Lineage (NCBI taxonomy): Eukaryota > Metazoa > Mollusca > Cephalopoda > Sepiida > Sepiidae > Acanthosepion > Acanthosepion pharaonis. Next base: position 217,400 of record CAHIKZ030000405.1, on the reverse strand, counting down.
TTAAGACAGAAGAAGACCGTCCTTTCCCCAATCCCCTTTTCGGCCTTGTGCCACATTTCTGTATTATAAACAGAATAAATATCGCTCTTCGCAATAGTACCTAGACTTTATGAATTTAAACGCAATACTGGATTGGCAGCAAGGTCTCATAAATTTACAGTTGATTTGGCTAGATGTAACCGTAAGTTCTAGGCTAAAAGTTTCTTTTATCGTACATCTCGATGGTGGAACTTTCTTCTGGTTCTATGCTTTCTGGACAACCTTCATCTTCAAAAATGTAAATGCAATGTAAATCGTTATCTATTATCTTCCTGGTTACTCTGCTATTGTTCTAGCTTTTTAATAATGTTTCTACTTTCTAAGTTTTACACACAGTAACTCCGTGAGTCTTAGAGACTTTACTGTATGACTTGGTGTGAATAATATTAGAAAAAAGAGATGCAGGGTGAAGCAGCAACTAAACTACTTAACGAATTTATGTGAATAGTTGGCAGAACCAGGACATATCGGGGGGGAGTGTTATAACAGTCGACGGAAAATGTGGCACCGAATTCCGAAGCATTAAGAAATGAGAAGATTTCGTTAGAAATAAAGTTCTAAAATTCTATGCAATATTCCTACTGTCTCGGGTAAATCAATAAGATTTGTCGAATCTTTTTCATACCTAGGAAGCGAAATAATTTCTTCTGAAAAGGATGTGAAAATGTCTGTAATCTGGAAATCTTATCTACTATACAACCTCAAGCTGTAGAGGTGGTGTTGATGTATGGGGCCACTGCCTGGTAATTAACAAAACCTAGAGTCTAAGCTTGATGGAACCTACACTTCGGTGCTGAGAGCTAAACTTAACATCTCTTGGCGACAACATCCAACTAAATCACAGCACTGTGGACCCACCCCTGATATTTCTACAATCTTACGTGAACGCAGAAGGCGCTTTGAAGAACACTCCTGGGGAGTAAAACAAGAATTCGCGAGTTATCAACTGTTCTGGACACCTAGCAAGACGGGTTGAACGCCCAGCAACCACATAGACTGACCAGCTATGTTATGACACAGAATGCCACCCTTAGGCCCTTTCGACTTTCATACGGCTTCGTGATGGTTGGGATGATCGACTCATGAATATCCGAGCTAGCGTAACCGAATAATAATATACGGCAGTGAATGGGGTACAATTTCGTCACAAGCAACAAAGATGTGATTCTACACAAGCATTTTGAGAATACTACAGGCAAGACTTGTGAATAACAAGAACTTTGAAGAAAAATTGGCATACACACGACGCTGGCATTTAATCAGAGAATTAGTTAAAATTTCTTGGAAACATAAGGAATGGGTGGGGGCTTGAAGAATGTACAATTCGCAAACAAATAAAGGCAAAGAAAATGTTAAGAATATCATGGATAGCGCTTATGAGGAACTAGGAATTTTTGTGGCAAATTGACACAAAAAGGACACAAGAGACCGTTTATATTTCTGTATATAATGTGGAAAGAAGGTTGTCAGAATATGACACTCACATGACATAACGAAGACAAGTAGAACAAAGAGAAACAATTAATAACTTATTCAACAAATGTATGTAAGTGGAAGTCACATAAGGGAATGTGAAGAATATTAAAAAAGTGAAACCTAGCTAAGTGCTACAAACAATAGGAAATTGTGGCGATCCATGATCTATCACGTCCTGAAGGGACACGGCACATAGAAGAAAATTATGATAATATTCGTTGTAATTTTCTGATAAAATAATAGATAAATAACCAAAAAAGAAACAATATTAATGAGTTGAAGATCAGTATGAAATGGTTAAGTTAAATGTGGATGTTTTGCAAGATAATTGTATATTATATATATGTATATTTATCATCATTTTATTCATCGCATTTTTCGCAGTTGTAGTCACTATTACTCACCAAGAAAAAAACAATAGTGAAATGACTTGCCGGATCATTTTGCACTGAGGATGTTAAGGTTACCCTGCACTTCCTCTCAAAGATGGATTTGTTTTTGAAGTGGCTAAAGAGGAAGGGCCTAAAAGACAACAGATATTTTTCCTTTTAGATTGGTAGTGACCAAAAATTATAGATCACAGACAGCTCTGCTATTTTAACTATAGCTGGGAGGAAAAGAGATGGAATCATAACTTTTCCCAAGATTATAATCACAGAAGTGAATATGATGAAATCAACCGAAATTCGAAATCTGCTCTCTGATTCCTCAATCGAAGCCGGGAACAATTATTCTAACATAACTCCCAATACATTACTAAAAGAGAGAAAAGTTAGCGTAAGTGTGTATGTGGTTAATGTAAAACAAACGAATAGCCACTTCATGAACCACTAAAAATAAAAAAAAAAAATTTTTTTTTTTTTGGTTCAACATTTGGAAGTAAAGTCTGATGATCCGCAGTCCTTTAAAAGGGCTGTGGGGAAATAATTTATTACATGGAACCTTAAAGTGGTCTGTTTTTATTTAAATTATTATTTGCTCGAGATTTACATTGAGCTCTCTGGATTTTATCCTCCTTGGGTTTACCCATACGGATTACCTAGTTTTTCATAAACTATATATATATATATATATATATATATATATATATATATATATATATATATATATATATATTCGAGCTATGGGTGAAATAGCAGGACAGACTGGGTTCTATAGCCTTGGATGGCAACTGGTCTAGGAGAAGGACAACTCTGAATTCAAAACCTGCGGAGGGTCGTTTGGGAACCTTGTGGCATTCGATGCACCAGGTCTCTGTATTCATCCCTTCAAAAAGTGTGGATGGTCCTGCACGAGGCCTTCACCACTATAATCAAATCTCATGTGCTGGTGTCGGGCTGTCGGTTTCCTGAAAACTGATCTGCTTGACCCTCATACGTCGAATCTCGACGGGAGAGTCGATTATATATATATATATATATATATATATATATATATATATATATATATATATATTAGGTACCTTCAAAAAATCTTCTGAAAAATACAACAGAGCATGATGAAAAAGATGAAAATGTTATTATTAAGAGGAGAAACCAAAGTATTTTTATTAAATGTTTTAATTCTTTGTAGCACATTCGAAATTTTGGTTAATTTTTTTTTCTTGCGTCAGTGGTGGGACAAAGATAATTATGTCAAATCCAGCATCTTTTTAGCGGTAAAAAGTACAAGGTTTTGGAAATTCTTGTAAAGATGAAATAATGGTCGGATTTTAATGAAATTTTCACGACTTATTCCCAAAAGAATGCACTTATTTTAAAAATATTTTTCTTTAGAAAATCTTGTAAAAATATATTTTTTACATCTTTTACCCCAACTTACGTAATTTTATGAAATTTCAGGACCTTCGTATTTATGTTAATTAAAGGCAGCAATCCTTGGAGAATTTAAATCATCAATTTGCTTTTGGCAAACAGAAACACCATTTTCCGAAAATCTGTTCTAACTCCTAAAATAAAAAGTGCAGTAAAACTATGACAGTATTTAATTTTTTATTCATTTTAAAAAAAATTTAATTAGAAACATTTGTTAAGTTTGAAATCTTTTACAATTCTGTATTAATTTCAGTGATTTTGGTGTTATTATCATCAAGTGGAAACTATATTTACTAATCATAAATGAAAAAGCTTAATACAAATCATCAAATATTAAAATTTTAAACAGCATTTTCAATTTTTGTATTTGTTTATAAACGTGCCGATTTTTTGTAAGTACGGTAAACCATACACAACATTATCAGAAAAGAAGAGCAATAAAACATTGAAGAATATTTTCCTAAAATTTGACAATTACTGAGTATAGAAAAATTAAATAAAAGCGCCCACATCAATTATATTTTTCAGATAAGTCTCCGTAGGAACAATCTAGCTACAGTCGATTAGCAAAATATTTTTAACTTAAAGTATATAATATTTGTTTCAAATCAAATTAGTTATATTTTAAATCAATTAATACTTCTTAAATAATGATTCAATTAAAATCAATTTTAGTTTTGGTAGGATTTTTAATGACGATAATTACATTTCGATGAAAGACAACTAAAAAAGCAAAAAAAAAAAAAAAAAAAAAATCCAGACAATTTTAATAAGTTTTAAATAAATTTTGAAATGCACCAAAGGGTTTTGGTTATTGGTAATATTAAATTTATCTATTAGCTTGAAAGTAAAAATAAAATAATAGCTTCAAGAAAGACTTTTAATTTTTTAAAATATTCCTTTTAAAATTTTGATATCGTTTATTTTCTGTTTTTTGAGGTACCTATATATATATATATATATATATATATATATATATATATATATATAAATATTTTGTACCAAGACTTTGTTCAAATATACATATAAATATATCTATATCTATCTATCTAGCTATATATATATATATATATATATATATATAAAATATTTTGTACCAAGTCTTTGTTCAAATATACATATAAATATATCTATATCTATCTATTTAGCTATATATATATATATATATATATATATATATATATATATATATATATATATATATATATATATATAACCAAGTCTTTGTTCAAATATACATATAAATATATCTATATCTATCTATCTAGCTATATATATATATATATATATATATATATATATATATATATATATATAAATATTTTGTACCAACTCTTTGTTCAAATATACATATAAATATATCTATATCTATCTATCTAGCTATATATATATATATATATATATATATATATATATATATATATATATATATATATATATATATAAATATATATAAAGGTTTATTCGATACTGGGAATATCATACTAAATAACATACATGCTTAAAAGTAGCATTGCTGACTCTAGTACCTTTAGTCCAATATACACATATGCATATGTCTGTCTATCTCTCTGTCTATGTATCTATGTATCTATGTATCTCCACACACACACACACACACACATATATATATATATATATATATATATATATATATATATATATCAATACAAACATACTGCGTACTATGTCAATGTGTCTGTGGTATCGTTTTTTTTACATCAAATGCACTCGTCATATAAGCACTCACAATCGATTATTTCTAAACATTTTCACTGCAAAAAAGTTTTTCTTAAACTCACAACCCCTTTCGATTTTCTACTCAGGTGCCGAAGCGGATTTTAAACGAGTAATTCCAACATACCACGTGTGTTATGGAAGAGGGGCAACGACCATTTGATGTCATGTATTGGCGCCAATGCATTGCGCCACACGAAGTTTTGCTAAGGCCTGCGGCACGAATAACGTCTTAGAAAGGGATACGTGACAGGAGAGGAAACAGAAGACAACCGCTTAGAAATGGCTGCTTAAGTAGGGGGGGATATGTCGAGGCCTAAAGACGACGATTTTGAGATGGTGGCGGAAACATTCTGAACGCTGTGAAGGAGAATTTGTTTAAAGAAGACATGTTAATGTTAGAGGCAAAATGTTTTTCGTTGATCGTCATTGATTATTTCAGGTCCGATTCTCAAGGTGCACTTTATGGTGCCTTTTTCTTTCTTTCTTTAGCGGCATATCAACTCCTTATGGGTCATTAATTTTCTTGGGGGTATTAGTAATATCCTTTGCAAATATGAATTACTGGTATTTATTTTTCTGGTATTGCACCGTTGGTATTTTTGTTACTATGAAAATGTAATACTGTATTTTTCCTATAAAAATGTATTTTTATACATTCACGGTGTTTGACCCCGGGATAGTGGGGTTAAATGTTTGCTCATAGTTTGAACCCTAACTGGTGCTACACCCTCGGGTCAGAGTGGACGTGGAAGCAATTAAGAAGTTGTTGCAAGCTCCTCAAAACCTCCAATCTCCCGATCATAGGCCTTGCTGTCGGGTAAAGTTAATTATCATACTCAGGACATCGTGATTCGTGAGAATTCTGCCATATTCTACATGACTTCTTTTGTAGAAAAGCATTCAAGCTCATCGTTACATGAATAAGGTTACATTTTAAATACACGTTGCGAAATTGATTACAACCGGTAAATAATGGCGTTGATTATGATTATAATGGCGTTGTTAAGATGATTATCCAGACTGTTGAAATACTGGCCTGCATTTAGCACATTCCGAAAAAGATGATAACAGATTGCTCGTAATAAGCATTCAAATAAAAACATGAAATTCAGAATAAATATTTCAATTAATATCAGAATTACAAGAAACCTGAAAAAAAATATGGGTTTCCTTATGAAAAAGAACATAAAATCTTAGTAGTTTAAATTTTTATTACAGCGAAAAAAATGGACATAAATTTTAGAATAATGAGGAAGAAAACGTAAAATGTCAACAGTGACTCGAAAATAAAAGCACAGAAAAGCGAAGATATTTATATACATATATACATATATATGGTGTGTGCGTGTGCGTGTGTGTGTGTGTGCGTGTGTGTGTGTGCGTGGCTATACTTTTGACGATAGTGTGTCCAATGCTGATCTTCAGGCAAAATAAAACATTGGTCAAATTGAGATTTTCCTGATGCAGTTGCAACTTCGCATATTGCAAGTATAAAAATAACTGTAAATATATAAGTCGTATCAGAAAGTTTGAAATCAGTCGTATTGATCGGCTTAGAGACGAAAGACAACTGCGAAAGGCGTCAGCAAATGTTCTTCTTGCTATGTCTCGAGTTTCTCGCTATTGCACAACATGTAGACTTGTATGCAGACCACTAGCGGGACGGAAGTGTCACATACGAAACAAACATAAATACAGAATGATGTTTTCGAATTCACATTCGTCGAAATCGACGAGAGAGTCCATTATATATATATATATATATATATATATATATATATATATGTGTGTGTGTGTGTGTGTGTGTGTGTGTGTGTGTGTGTGTTCTTTTTGCGCGAAATTAAATCTACAGTAAATACACACACACATAAGTACACAAACATATAGATATTTATTTTAGGATATAACAACGAAAACATGTCAAAATCGCTACACATTTGCTATCGTGTTTCGATGAGCATCAATAAATCTCATCAGGTGATTGCAACTTACTGGTGAGTCAACGATTTATTTAGATTTAAAATCAAAATACAACCTCTTTCTTTTTCTCATACCTTGGTATATATATATATATATATATATATATATATATATATATATATATATATATATATATATATATATATATATATGCAGTTTTTTATATATACTATTTATATATTATATGTGCGCGGTACTTATTGGAAAGCACTCGATATCAGTGATAACATATTTAGTTGGATTGGTGTGAGTATGTGATCCTGGGTTAACGCTATTTGCGATCGTCAGAAGCGTGTATATATGTCTGCGTACGTAGGAGTGCCGTTCCGACGACAATGTTTACTCCATCTACCATTAAAAACAGATATACGCAACTATAAATAAATCCAAATTTTAAAAATTAATCAGTTTGTCTGACGATCACAGAGAGTGTGAAACCCAGAATCACAAACTCATCTCAATCCAACTATATATATATATATATATATATATATATATATAGGATCATATCTTGCATGAATAATACATGTCTACTTATTTTTCTACTGAAGAAGGCGCCGTAGTTCATTATTAACCGAAGTACTTTCGATCTTCTTTTTATAATTATTTTCAGCGCTGCAAAGAGAAATTTATTGTAACTGTGATAATATATTCATTCTGTTACGATAGTGGTTTTATGAAAGCGCCAACAGGCTCTGTTACAGCTAGTTTAGAATCTTTAGACTTAAGCGTTGTCATTAATAATGTTTTATGAAACAAGCGTTTCAATATAAAGATGCTGACCAGAAATTAGTAAAAATTGGCATTAGATGTTATATGCATCTTGAAATGTTTTTGCTATATTCGTAATAAATTTTGTTGGGTGCTGCTTGGTTGATTTTGATATAGAGGAGCACGAGAACTTAAAGTTTTTGTTTATTATTTTCTTGGAGTAGTATATTAGTTTATACTGCAACTATGCTGTGTAAAAGCTTAGTAACATTTTCAGGATGAAAGATCAACTGTCTGAATAATACAAGTAAGCTAAAAAACAGGCCACGATCACACACACACACATATATATATATATATATATATTGTAGTTGGTACGGAATTAACGTATATATATATATATATATACTAGGTGGCACAAATAAAAAAAAACAGACTAAAGAATATATATATGCACATTATTTATTAAAAAAAATTATAGCATAAACATGTTATAAAATCACTACAAAAATAGCCATTTTGTTTCAACAATTCTGGTGTCTTATCAAGTGATGTTGTTGAATGTAGAATAACCTAGATTATTCTACATTCAACACCAACACTTCATAAAACACCAGAATTGTTGTAATAAATGGCTATCTTTGTAGTGATTTTATAACATGTTTATATCATAATTTTCGACTAAATTATATTTGCTCTTCTCTGTATAGAGCGCTCTTTTAAGAATAGTATTTTTTTTTTTTTTTTTTGTTATTGTAATTTATTCCGTATACACCAATCCTATACTTGGATATACATATATATATATATATATATATATATATATATATATATATATATATATATATATATATATTTATTTTCGGTGTTTTATTTTCATTTTCATGCCTACAACTATATTGGGTGTTTTACACAGCATTGAATCTTAAAAAAACATCTGTACACAACACAGCCATCTTGAACACGAATGTCATACGTACCTGCCTCCGCAAAACGCGTTAAAAAGTGGTGGAAGCCCTTATTTAGAAAAAATTACGAATATATCCACTTTCAGCAACATTTATACTGTCTACTGTAGCTCTTATACACCATTTATTATAGTAGTATAACACGAAATATACCTTGAAAATGGCCTAACAGTTTAATCGAAAGCGCTCGGAACCAACAAACTCCTGGGCAGTTTTTGTATTCATTACGTATATAAGAGAAACATAATAAGAAGTAATTTCATCAGTCTTGTTCATCGAAATACATACACGCGCATTCAGACACACGCGCGTGCGCGAACAAACACACACACATATATGCTTATATTTGCATTTTTCATGGTGATATTTTACAAGGAATTCGTTTTTAGTTGGCGATTTCTAAGTATCATGGTAAAAGTTTTGTCATGTAATATTCTTAATCTTTTTAATTAAACTTAATTTAATTTTTAATGGTAAAGTACAAAGTGTTTTGGGATGAAAGTGTAAATTGTAAAAGCATAAATTTTAATATATAGAAAATAAACACATATAATCGAAGGAACATTGAATAGTAGTATGTGGCAGGATATTCTTGAGCAGCCCATGTTTCTATTTGACGTGTGTTGAAATGCTCACAGTATTTAGTATTGTTGAATGTATCGCTAACATTTTTGTCGAGTATCATTCAATTTCGAAAAGCAATCAATGAAATTTTAATAAGCTAATTTGTTTCGCGGTTTCCCTGTTTCGCGGTTTAATAATTTCTTGAATTTGATTTAATAGGACTTCATGGTAAACGATATTTTTAAGGAAATTTCTTTTTTTTTGTTTTTCCTTTTTAATAGCGAATAATAAATTCTTGGGAATTTCTTACTCTTGAGCACGCAACATACAACATGTCATGTGTAAATATTCCAAATTTATGAAGCGTTTGGCCTTGCCGAAACTGCAACCAGTTAAGTAAAATAAAAGTGACTTATGAAATGCCTTATGAAGTTCAATATCTGATGAAAGGTTTGTCTGGGTGGCTGCAGAATAGCATTCGCGGCTGCGGTTAAGTCATGTTGTTGTCTAGTGTAGTATTGGGAGAAAGGAGAATGACCATGTGGCGATCTTATTCTTTATGTTCTCGTTATACATAATAAATTGTAATAGTTTTTTCATCGCGCGGAAGCATTTATTGATCAAGTAGGTCTTAGACAGGATGCAAACAAGGAGGAGGCTTATACTTAACATCAGAAAGAAGCAGCTGAAGTTTCTGGGACACATAATGAAGAAGGAGGGTCTGGAGAATTTGATACCCACGGGCCGAATAGAGGGAAAGAGAGACAAGGGAAAACAACGCACGACAGACTGGCTTAAGCAAGTGGTTGACAGAACGTGGAATGGAAGAGGTAGCAGTGGGAAGGAATAGCAGGAGGGGGGGGAGCTATGATTGCCCACGTCCTGAAAGGACATGGCACAAAGAAAAATGACTACTGACGGTGGAAAACTATAAAATCTTTATCTTAAAAAAATTATCAGGAAAATATGTTTCAGAAGATCACTGAATGTTATCGCTCTTTCCAGCATTGATGGGGTCTCCCTTTTCCTCAAAGTAGTTTGGAAATTCAACATCTTCATTATGTCATTATTTTCTCTTGGGTTTACACGTGGTATACATTTTAGTTGTTTCGGCTCTTGAAAGTTCTTAAGCGATGGGGTTTCTATTATTTGGCACAGTTCTTCGTGATTCTGTAGAGACAGTCCACAGGACTCTAAAACGGATTATATTCTCCAAGACAATTATTTTTCCTATCGCACGAAGCCTTTTTTAATCATTTATCCAAGAAAAAGGTTGCATACAGCTGAAATATTAAATAGGTTTGAAAGTGTTTGGCGTTCAGCATTACATACATATGAAAGCTTCAATATGACGAGGTTACTTCAGAACATAGTAAAAACAAGTTGTTATTTTCTTAAAAATCATAAGTTACAAATATTTGATGTGTCGTTGTAAACATAAATTGGTAGCTTTTATGAAAAGTCAGTCGAAGAGTACGAACAGAACTACAAAAATGATGGCGTTTGATAACGATTGAAGTACACGTGGAAGTAAAAAATATATGTTTGTGCATGTCTATCTGTGCAAATACACACACACACACAAATATATATATATTCATCCCTAACGTGCGCCGACGGCTTAGTGGTTAGAAGCTCCGACTGACACCACTTCAGCCGGGTTTCGATCCTAGCTAGAGGCAACCGGATGTCTAGCCACACTGATGAGCTGTAAACAGCGAAACAGTCTGTCTGTGGTTGACGTTATATATATATTTTAATATAAATAGGAACATATTAACAACGCAGTTACAATTCAATATATCTTTATAATTGGGTTCATGGCAATATTGTCATATTTTACATACATTGATTCTAACAAGAAAATAGAAATCTGCAAAAGCTGTCTGCATGCTATTTTGTGCCATATTTTATATGAAATACATTAAAATGGACGTGAATATATATATATATATATATATATATATATATATATATTAATTTTCTTTTTAATTTGGGTAAAAATGCATGATATATATAAGAGTCTATATGAGACAAATAGAAAATGTTTTTATGTGCATGAATTGTTGAAAGAACGGGGTAGAGTTAATAAGTAGCATACACACACATACACTCACACACACATACATATATATATATATATATATATATATATATATATATATATATATATATATATATATGTATATATTGTGAATATTTTCAAGAATATAGAGGGGTTGCATATAGATATGAAATGAAATAGAAGTGACTAAGATTGTCTGGAAGGGTTTAAAGAAATGTGGCACTAATATATACAGAACCATGCTTATAAAAGTAATGATGTAAATGTCTATATCTGAATGTCTTTATACATATGATGTAACCCGTATTCTGCACCCCACCATATATATATATATATATATATATATATATATATATATCATTTCATGCATTTTAAGTATATTTATATACTTTTTATGTAGTATACATAACAAGTATGTATATATATATATATATATATATATATATATATATATATACATAATATATATATATATATATATATATATATATATATATATATATATATATATATATGAAATATGTACGAATGCTTAAAAAGTATTTTTCATATCTATATTTAATTTTGACATGGAAGAGTTACGCATATATTTATTTGCGCGTAAGATTTGTGTCAATTTTATAGGCGCATATACTTACATCTATAGGTAATAAGTACAAACGGAGATATATATATATATATATATATATATATATATATATATATATATATCTTTCTATTCATTGACACACACGAAAATATATCTATTTATCTGTATATATTTATTTAGGTGTTGACTTGCTTCCTGGTTGGTTGGCTGGTCGTGCGTGCGTGATGGTTGGATCTGTCACACTCGGCTAACAGCAGGATGTCTTTAAAAAAAAAGTCTGCACAATTACATATATATGCCGGTCAAAAAGGTGGGAAAATGACAAAGAGCAAAGCTTCCAAAAATCTCCTCCTATTTTCGATGCCTACAATGCAAAAGGGGTGGAACATCCTTGCAACGACCCCGGGGCGGACAAGCTGACTGCAGAGAAAGGGCTACAAAGGAGGGCGAAATGGAAAAAAAATCATACCCTATTATTATTATTATTATTATTATTATTATTATTATTATTCGTAGGTAAAAAGTATAAAACCAGAAAACGTGCATCTATTATTATTATTATTATTATGATAATAATAATGATATTCCAAATAGATATATTTAACGCATTGATAGTTCAGAGTGATATTTATGATGTTGATAAGAATCGTGATCGTGGTGATAAACGAATTAGGAATTTGAACAACATGAACAGAAATATAAATGTATAATTTTTACACACGCACACACACACACACACAAATATATATATATATACACACGCACACACATACACACACATATATAAATATATATATAGACACTTACACGCATATATATATATATATATATATATATGTACACACATATATATATATACACACACACACATATATATATATATATATATATATATATATATATAGACACACACATGTAATAGATTAAGATAAATTGTAAATATCATCTGTTAATACTAGCAGTTGATATACTAAATTATATAATTTAACGAATACCATATTTAAGTAAATTTCTGATAATAATGTATTCAATAGACTAAAGCTATAATTATTATTAAATTAGTTTATTAACGAAACTCTGAGTCGGACTGCGATGACTATTGAACATTATTTTATCTAATTCAATAACAGCCACATATATATATATATATATATATATATATATATATATATATATATATATATATATATATATATATATATATATAAGAAGGGTGCCGCAAACGTTTTTGGTTGTAATGAGGATTTATTGAGAAAAAATATTATACTTTGTTTTACATAATTTCACGACACGTGTTTCTGGTCTGGTCTCGCAACCGTCTTCAGGTGAAAGTGGAGAGTTTTACATATTATTAAAAATAATTAATTTTTCTTCATGTTCAATGTGGAATATTCTCGATATGAGACATTCTGTTTGTGTGTTGGCAATCCGAATTTTCTTTCTAGAATTGTCAATGAAAGAGTTCTGCGTGTATACATACTTTTCTCTCGTTGGAACCACTACAATATATTTCTTATATATATATATATATATATATATATATATATATATATATAGAGAGAGAGAGAGAGAGAGAGATAGAGAGATAGATAGATAGATAGATATGGTGGACTATCCCTTCGCATTCGACGTATGAGGGTCAAGCATCTCAGTTCCTAGGAACTGACAGCCCAGATACCAGCACATCGTAGTGTCTGGACGTGATAAAAATCTGATGCAATTACAGATGACGCAATATTTTTCATGGTCAAACAAATTTCAATCTACAACTCGAAAATAGATTCATATTACTGCACATCATTGTAAATGACCTAATCTGAAGAGAAAATAGAAATCGATCAGACCCTGTCATTTCAGTAGGCCTAAAACTGACCGTAAGGTGAAAGAAAGGAAACTAAAGCGTTCGTTTGAATTAATTTGCACAAGGGTGTATGTACTTGACTAGGAAATATTTTTTGTCAGTATGTAAAACATTGTTTTTAATTTTCTAATTGGGCGCAAACTTCTGCTATGACCCAATATATACAGGGTATATATTTTGAGATGGCGTAAGAATACAATTAAATTTTGATAAACAATCATTGCATATAAAATTAAATTTTATTGTATACAATAATACAATACATAAGCACTGACCACTTTATCAACGCAGGTGCTCAAACTGTTCTCCATCAATAACTTACCAAGCTCCATCTGAAGCACACTAGTAGAAAGTACAAACATAATAACCTCATCTGCATGTAAAAAAAAAAAATTAAAAATAATGGAAGCCTTAATAATAAAAAAAAGAAAAAGCCAACACTTAAAATATTAACTATGAACATGGACACAATGTGCTGTGTTCGGAAAATAAAACATCTCTATAACACTAAAAACATACACAACCCACACACTCAATTAAAAAGCAAAAATAAAATGATCCTTGATAATGGCTAAAAGTATAGCCAAAAGCGCTCGGAATTACAGGACATTTGGACAGTTTCTACACACTGTATGCCAAATAAAACACATGTTCGAACACAAGAAAAATTAAATAAAAAGCTTAATTGTAGTACGTTGTCTGTCGTCTTTAATGAAACATGTATAAATGAATGATTGTTGCCTAAATTCACAATATATATATATATATATATATATATATATATATATATATATATATATATATGTGTGTGTATGCGTGTGTGTGCATTATTTCAAATGATATTGTAATGGATACTTGTATTTGAAATAGATGCCCCTTTTAATTTTATAATTTAGACAGTGTGCTTTACCTCGGGCTGCGTTATCGAGAAATAAAAAAGAAATACTCTCCGACAGGAATTGAACAAATGTTGCCTTTTGCAGTGTTTGACCCGTTTACGATGAACGACACAGTTTAAGAAGTTAAGTTTTCCTCAAAAGTGAAAATAGAATCGGATCAAATGGTGGTTTCTCTTACAGGGGGGCGTGTTCCTGCCCTGCCGAAGAGCACATTTTCCTTATTAAGATTTCTCGAATATGAAAGCCGTTGGACACAATTCACACTGTTTAAAATATGAATAAAAAACGTGGCGTCTCTTTTAAATACGACTATACACTATAATAACTTTTGAAGTAATAAAAATGTCGAATTAAAAATAAATGCATTAATTCTCTAGAAATATATACATTTAGGCATGCATGTATAGACGTGCGCACACGATGTGCGTGTAGAGAAAGTATTGGAAAAATCCGCAATTTTATATACTTCTAAGATTCTATGAGCAAAACTTAACTTTTATAGCTTACAAGACTTCTGTATATTGAAAGACTCATAAAGTCCATAATGAGCGTCATCCGTTTGGCGCAGGTCAGCAAATGATAAGCATTTTATTCCCGCCAGTCTGAGGCAACAATTTCAATCCGACCGCCCGTCCCTAAAGTATTAGTAAGAACGTAAAGTTGGCGCTGATATGAACTGTAAGGTTGTATCGAGGAAATTGTATGTCCATACCTTGGAACAAAAAAAAAAAAGATCTAGCTGAAAATTAGATACAGGTCTGTGGGAGTTGCACTTCATACGGGTGGTACTGGTGGGAGTTATGAATATAAGCGAAACAGAAAGATGGCGGCTATGGGTTCGTTGATCATGGGGACGAACCCATGTGTAAAAGCAATAAACCGGACAACGTAGGTTATGACATTTTGGCATGGAAAAGGTCATTTCCGGTTTATCGCCAGACTCGGCTGGATATATTCATATTTGGATTCCTTATCAGTCTAGATTATAATCGTTTCGAAAGGGAAAGATGCTGAAATGTTGCTCGGAGAAAAAAGAAGAAGATTAAAACGTGGACTGGTAGGGAGATAATTAAGCGATTAGAGAGAGAGAGAGAGGAAGAGAAGGAAAGAGAGGGGAGGGAGAGAGCGAGAGTCCCTGCTTGGATCATGTGTGTCTGTTATTCACTGTGGACAGTTGATGATCAAACAGCAGTGCGAGAATGTAATTATTCTTGCTGACAAAAGATCACAAAGTGCATCTACCATCCTTTGCTAGTATATGCTTCTCTATAGGTAGGAGCTAGGGACTATTTATTTTAATTCTTTTCCCTAGAACCTACTTGGCAGTTGATCTTTTCTCTGACCCCGCATTAACAGCTTAGAAACTGACTGGTCACATTCTGTTATGGTCCGGTTCCTTGTACCACGGTGACAGTCCAAGGTAGAACCAATAAAGGAGAACTAGAACACAGGTATGGAATAACACAGATATATTACAAACAGGAATATATCCAGAGAAGTAGAAGTGTTAGTATGAACAATCAGGTTTTAGTAGAGAGAACAATGTAGTCTCGACCAGTATCACTATTCCAATGTCTTGCAGTATTAGTCTGAACGCGACTCTGTTTCGGACTGCCTCTGACTCGACTCTTGACTCGACTTGAACTACTGACTACGAGGGTGTCATGTGGCACAAGGCCTTTTTAACGTAAGCATTCCCGAGCCATTAGGCTCGGCCAAAAAATAGCCCATTTGAACCCGTATAAACGGGTTCTGGGCAGGTTTTACCTCCCCGAAGGAGACTCCGCCCTTCAGCGTAGCCTCCTTCGGGTTCCTCCCTGCCGTAGGAAGAGAGTTGAACCGAACAGTCGCTCAGAAAGTGAACGACTGACGATATTCAGTCACCCCCCACGAGGGTGTCATGTGGCACAAGGCCTTTAAACGTGGGCATTCCCGAGCCATTAGGCTCGGCCAAAAAATAGCCCATTTGAACCCGTATAAACGAGTTCTGGGCCGGTTTACCTCCCGAAGGAGACTCCGCCCTTCGGCGTAGCCTCCTTCAGGTTACTCCCCCCGTAGGAAGAGAGTTGAACCGAACAGTCTGTTCAAAAGTGAACGACTGACAATATTCAGTCACCCCACGAGGGTGTCATGTGGCACAAGGCCTTTTTAACGTGGGCATTCCCGAGCCATTAGGCTCGGCCAAAAAAATAGCCCATTTGAACCCGTATAAACGGGTTCTGGGCCGAGTTTTACCTCCCGAAGGAGACTCCGCCTTTCGGCGTAGCCTCCTTCGGGTTACTCCCGCCCGTAGGAAGAGAGTTGAACCGAACAGTCGCTCAGGAGATGAACGACTGACGATATTCAGTCACCCCCCACGAGGGTGTCATGTGGCACAAGGCCTTTTTAACGTGGGCATTCCCGGGCCATTAGGCTCGGCCAAAAAAAAATAGCCCATTTGAACCCGTATAAACGGGTTCTGGGCCGAGTTTACCTCCCGAAGGAGACTCCGCCCTTCGGCGTAGCCTCCTTCGGGTTCCTCCCGCCCGTAGGAAGAGAGTTAAACCGAGCAGTCTGTTCAAAAAGTGAACGACTGACAATATACAGTCACCCCCCACGAGGGTGTCATGTGGCACAAGGCCTTTTTAACGTGGGCATTCCCGAGCCATTAGGCTCGGCCAAAAAAAGTAGCCCATTTGAACCCGTATAAACGGGTTCTGGGCCAGTTTACCTCCCGAAGGAGACTCCGCCCTTCGGCGTAGCCTCCTTCGGGTTCCTCCCGCCCGTAGGAAGAGAGTTGAACCGAACAGTCGCTCAGAAAGTGAACGACTGACGATATTCAGTCACCCCCACGAGGGTGTCATGGCACAAGGCCTTTTTAACGTGGGCATTCCCGAGCCATTAGGCTCGGCCAAAAAATAGCCCATTTGAACCCGTATAAACGAGTTCTGGGCCGGTTTTACCTCCCCGAAGGAGACTCCGCCCTTCGGCGTAGCCTCCTTCGGGTTCCTCCCCTCCCGTAGGGAAGAGAGTTGAACCGAACAGTCGCTCAGAAAGTGAACGACTGACAATATTCAGTCACCCCCACGAGGGTGTCATGTGGCACAAGGCCTTTTTAACGTAGGAATTCCCGAGCAATTAGGCTCGGCCAAAAATAGCCCATTTGAACCCGTATAAACGAGTTCTGGGCCGGTTTTACCTCCCGAAGGAGACTCCGCCCTTCGGCGTAGCCTCCTTCGGGTTCCTCCCGCCCGTAGGAAGAGAGTTGAACCGAACAGTCTGTTAAAAAACGAGTGACAAGAACGACTGACAATATTCAGTCACCCCCACGAGGGTGTCATGTGGCAAAGGCATTTTTAACGTGGGCATTCCCCGAGCCATTAGGCTCGGCCAAAAATAGCCCATTTGCACCCGCATAAAGGGTTCTGGGCCGAGTTTTACCTCCCCGAAGGAGACTCCGACCTTCGGCGTAGCCTCCTTCGGGTTCCTCCCCGCCCGTAGGAAGAGAGTTGAACCGAACAGTCTGTTCAAAAGTGAACGACTGACGATATTCAGTCACCCCCACGAGGGTGTCATGTGGCACAAGGCCTTTTAATGTGGGCATTCCCGAGCCATTAGGCTCGGCCAAAAAAATAGCCCATTTGAACCCGTATAAACGGGTTCTGGGCCGGTTTTACCTCCCGAAGGAGACTCCACCCTTCGGCGTAGCCTCCTTCGGGTTCCTCCGCCCGTAGGAAGAAGAGTTGAACCGAACAGTCTGTTCAAAAGTGAACGAGTGACAATATTCAGTCACCCCCCCACGAGGGTGTCATGTGGCACAAGGCCTTTTTAACGTGGGCATTCCCGAGCCATTAGGCTCGGCCAAAAAAGCCCATTTGAACCCGTATAAACGGGTTCTGGGCCGAGTTTACCTCCCCGAAGGAGACTCCGCCCTTCGGCGTAGCCTCCTTCGGGTTCATCCTGCCCGTAGGAAGAGAGTTGAACCGAACAGTCTGTTCAAAAGTGAACGACTGACAATATTCAGTCACCCCCACGAGGGTGTCATGTGGCACAAGGCCTTTTTAACGTGGGCATTCCCGATCCATTAGGCTCGGCCAAAAAATAGCCCATTTGAACCCGTATAAACGGGTTCTGGGCCGAGTTTACCTCCCGAAGGAGACTCCGCCCTTCGGCGTAGCCTCCTTCGGGTTCCTCTCCCGTAGGAAGAGAGTTGGACCGAACAGTCAGTTCAGAGGTGAACGACTGACAATATTCAGTCACCCCCCACGAGGGTGTCATGTGGCACAAGGCCTTTTTAACGTGGGCATTCCCGAGCCATTTGGCTCGGCCGAAAAATAGCCCATTTGAACCCGTATAAACGGGTTCTGGGCCGGTTTTACCTCTCCGAAGGAGACTCCGCCCTTCGGCGGAGCCTCCTTCGGGTTCCTCTCGCCCGTAGGAAGAGAGTTGAACCGAACAGTCAGTTCAGAGGTGAACGACTGACAATATTCAGTCACACCCCACGAGGGTGTCATGTGGCACAAGGCCTTTTTAACGTGGGCATTCCCGAGCCATTAGGCTCGGCCAAAAAAATAGCCCATTTGAACCCGTATAAACGGGTTCTGGGCCGACCCCCCTCCCCGAAGGAGACTCCGCCCTTCGGCGTAGCCTCCTTCGGGTTCCTCCCGCCCGGAGGAAGAGAGTTGAACCGAACAGTCGCTCAGGAGGTGAACGACTGACGATATTCAGTCACCCCCCCACGAGGGTGTCATGTGGCACAAGGCCTTTTTTAACGTGGGCATTCCCGAGCCATTAGGCTCGGCCAAAAAATATGCCCATTTGAACCCGCATAAAGGGTTCTGGGCCGGTTTACCTCCCGAAGGAGACTCCGCCCTTCGGCGTAGCCTCCTTCGGGTTCCTCCCGCCCGTAGGAAGAGAGTTGAACCGAACAGTCTGTTCAAAAGTGAACGACTGACAATATTCAGTCACCCCCCCACGAGGGTGTCATGTGGCACAAGGCCTTTTTAACGTGGGCATACCCGAGCCATTAGGCTCGGCCAAAAAATAGCCCATTTGAACCCGTATAAACGGGTTCTGGGCCGGTTTTACCTCCCCGAAGGAGACTACGCCGAATGGTGGAGTCTCCTTCGGGTTCCTCCCGCCCGTAGGAAGAGAGTTGAACCGAACAGTCTGTTCAAAAGTGAACGACTGACAATATTCAGTCACCCCCCCACGAGGGTGTCATGTGGCACAAGGCCTTTTTAACGTGGGCATTCCCGAGCCATTAGGCTCGGCCAAAAAATAGCCCATTTGAACCCGTATAAACGGGTTCTGGGCCGATTTACCTCCCCGAAGGAGACTCCGCCCTTCGGCGTAGCCTCCTTCGGGTTCATCCCGCCCGTAGGAAGAGAGTTGAACCGAACAGTCTGTTCAAAAGTGAACGACTGACAATATTCAGTCACCCCCACAAGGGTGTCATGTGGCACAAGGCCTTTTTAACGTGGGCATTCCCGATCCATTAGGCTCGGCCAAAAAATAGCCCATTTGAACCCTTATAAACGGGTTCTGGGCCGGTTTTACCTCCCCGAAGGAGACTCCGCCCTTCGGCGTAGCCTCCTTCGGGTTCCTCTCGCCCGTAGGAAGAGAGTTGGACCGAACAGTCAGTTCAGAGGTGAACGACTGACAATATTCAGTCACCCCCCCACGAGGGTGTCATGTGGCACAAGGCCTTTTTAACGTGGGCATTCCCGAGCCATTTGGCTCGGCCAAAAATAGCCCATTTGAACCCGTATAAACGGTTTCTGGGCCGGCCGGTTTACCTCTCCGAAGGAGACTCCGCCCTTCGGCGGAGCCTCCTTCAGGTTCCTCTCGCCCGTAGGAAGAGAGTTGAACCAGAACAGTCAGTTCAGAGGTGAACGACTGACAATATTCAGTCACCCCCCACGAGGGTGTCATGTGGCACAAGGCCTTTTTAACGTGGGCATTCCCGAGCCATTAGGCTCGGCCAAAATAGCCCATTTGAACCCGTATAAACGGGTTCTGGGCCGAGCCCCACCTCCCCGAAGGAGACTCCGCCCTTCGGCGTAGCCTCCTTCGGGTTCCTCCCGCCCGTAGGAAGAGAGTTGAACCGAACAGTCGCTCAGGAGGTGAACGACTGACGATATTCAGTCACCCCCCACGAGGGTGTCATGTGGCACAAGGCCTTTTTTAACGTGGGCATTCCCGAGCCATTAGGCTCGGCCAAAAATATAGCCCATTTGAACCCGTATAAACGGGTTCTGGGCCAGCGAACCTCCCGAAGGAGACTCCGCCCTTCGGCGTAGCCTCCTTCGGGTTCCTCCTGCCCGTAGGAAGAGAGTTGAACCGAACAGTCTGTTCAAAAGTGAACGACTGACGATATTCAGTCACCCCCACGAGGGTGTCATTTGGCACAAGGCCTTTTAATGTGGGCATTCCCGAGCCATTAGGCTCGGCCAAAAAATAGCCCATTTGAACCCGTATAAACGGGTTCTGGGCCGGTTTTTACCTCCCCGAAGGAGGCTCCGCCCTTCGCCGTAGCCTCCTTCGGGTTCCTCCCGCCCGTAGGAAGAGAGTTGAACCGAACAGTCGCTCAGGAGGTGAACGACTGACGATATTCAGTCATCCCCCACGAGGGTGTCATGTGGCACAAGGCCTTTTTAAAGTGGGCATTCCCGAGCCATTAGGCTCGGCCAAAATAGCCCATTTGAACCCGTATAAACGGGTTCTGGGCCGAGTTTTTACCTCCCGAAGGAGACTCCGCCCTTCGGCGTAGCCTTCCTTCCTCCAAGGTTCCCCGCCCGTAGGAAGAGAGTTGAACCGAACAGTCTGTTCAAAAGTGAACGACTGACGATATTCAGTCACCCCCCCACGAGGGTGTCATGTGGCACAAGGCCTTTTTAATGTGGGCATTCCCGAGCCATTAGGCTCGGCCAAAAAATAGCCCATTTGAACCCGTATAAACGGGTTCTGGGCCGGTTTTACCTCCCCGAAGGAGGCTACGCCGAAGGGTGGAGTCTCCTTCGGGTTCCTCCCGCCCGTAGGAAGAGAGTTGAACCGAACAGTCGCTCAGGAGGTGAACGACTGACAATATTCAGTCACCCCCCCCACGAGGGTGTCATGTGGCACAAGGCCTTTTTAACGTGGGCATTCCCGAGCCATTAGGCTCGGCCAAAAAATAGCCCATTTGAACCCGTATAAACGGGTTCTGGGCCGGTTTTACCTCCCCGAAGGAGACTCCGCCCTTCGGCGTAGCCTCCTTCGGGTTCCTCCCGCCCGTAGGAAGAGAGTTGAACCGAACAGTCTGTTCAAAAGTGAACGACTGACGATATTCAGTCACCCCCCCACGAGGGTGTCATGTGGCACAAGGCCTTTTTAATG
The DNA here is from genome assembly GCA_903632075.3 of Acanthosepion pharaonis. Taxonomy (NCBI): domain Eukaryota; kingdom Metazoa; phylum Mollusca; class Cephalopoda; order Sepiida; family Sepiidae; genus Acanthosepion; species Acanthosepion pharaonis. The sequence continues at coordinate 195,338 of CAHIKZ030000405.1, read as the reverse complement.
TGGGCATTCCCGAGCCATTAGGCTCGGCCAAAAAATAGCCCATTTGAACCCGTATAAACGGGTTCTGGGCCGGTTTTACCTCCCCGAAGGAGACTCCGCCCTTCGGCGTAGCCTCCTTCGGGTTCCTCCCGCCCGTAGGAAGAGAGTTGAACCGAACAGTCGCTCAGGAGGTGAACGACTGACAATATTCAGTCACCCCCCCACGAGGGTGTCATGTGGCACAAGGCCTTTTTAACGTGGGCATTCCCGAGCCATTAGGCTCGGCCAAAAAATAGCCCATTTGAACCCGTATAAACGGGTTCTGGGCCGAAACCTCCCGAAGGAGACTCCGCCCTTCGGCGTAGCCTCCTTCGGGTTCCCCCCCCGTAGGAAGAGAGTTGAACCGAACAGTCTGTTCAAAAGTGAACGACTGACGATATTCAGTCACCCCCCACGAGGGGTGTCATGTGGCACAAGGCCTTTTTATGTGGGCATTCCCGAGCCATTAGGCTCGGCCAAAAAAATGCCCATTTGGTATAAACGGGTTCTGGGCCAACCTCCCCGAAGGAGGCTACGCCGAAGGTGGAGTCTCCTTCAGGTTCCTCCGCCCGTGGGAAGAGAGTTGAACCGAACAGTCGCTCAGGAGGTGAACGACTGACAATATTCAGTCACCCCCCACGAGGGTGTCATGTGGCACAAGGCCTTTTTAACGTGGGCATTCCCGAGCCATTAGGCTCGGCCAAAAAATAGCCCATTTGAACCCGTATAAACGGGTTCTGGGCCGGTTTTACCTCCCCGAAGGAGACTCCGCCCTTCGGCGTTTCCTTCGGGTTCCTCCCACCCGTAGGAAGAGAGTTGAACCGAACAGTCTGTTCAAAAAGTGAACGACTGACGATATTCAGTCACCCCCCACGGGGTGTCATGTGGCACAAATAGCCTTTTAATGTGGGCATTCCCGAGCCATTAAACTCGGCCAAAAAAAATTGCCCTGAACCCGTATAAACGGGTTCTGGGCCGATTTACCTCCCCGAAGGAGACTCCGCCCTTCGGCGTAGCCTCCTTCGGGTTCCTCCGCCCGTAGGAAGAGAGTTGAACCGAACAGTCGCTCAGGAGGTGAACGACTGACGATATTCAGTCATCCCCCCACGAGGGTGTCATGTGGCACAAGGCCTTTTTAAAGTGGGCATTCCCGAGCCATTAGGCTCGGCCAAAAAATAGCCCATTTGAACCCGTAAAACGGGTTCTGGGCCGTTTGAACCTCCTTCGGGTTCCTCCGTAGGAAGAGAGTTGAACCGAACAGTCTGTTCAAAAGTGAACGACTGACGATATTCAGTCACCCCCCCACGAGGGTGTCATGTGGCACAAGGCCTTTTAATGTGGGCATTCCCGAGCCATTAGGCTCGGCCAAAAAATAACAGCCCATTTGAACCCGTATAAACGGGTTCTGGGCCGGTTTTACTCCCCTGAAGGCTACGCCGAAGGGTGGAGTCTCCTTCGTGTTCCTCCCGCCCGTAGGAAGAGAGTTGAACCGAACAGTCGCTCAGGAGGTGAACGACTGACAATATTCAGTCACCCCCCACGAGGGTGTCATGTGGCAAAGGCCTTTTTAACGTGGGCATTCCCGAGCCATTAGGCTCGGCCAAAAAATAGCCCGTTTGAACCCGTATAAACGGGTTCAGGGCCGGTTTAACTCCCCGAAGGAGACTCCGCCCTTCGGCGTAGCCTCCTTCAGGTTCCTCTCGCCCGTAGGAAGAGAGTTGAACCAGGCAGTCAGTTCAGAGGTGAACGACTGACAATATTCAGTCACCCCCACGAGGGTGTCATGTGGCACAAGGCCTTTTTAACGTGGGAATTCCCGAGCCATTAGGCTCGGCCAAAAATAGCCCATTTGAACCCGCATAAACGGGTTCTGGGCCGAGCGAACCTCCCGAAGGAGACTCCGCCCTTCGGCGTAGCCTCCTTCGGGTTCCTCTCGCCCGTAGGAAGAGAGTTGAACCGAACAGTCAGTTCAGAGGTGAACGACTGACAATATTCAGTCACCCCCCACGAGGGTGTCATGTGGCACAAGGCCTTTTTTAACGTGGCCATTCCCGAGCCATTAGGCTCGGCCAAAAAATAGCCCGTTTGAACCCGTATAAACAGGTTCAGGGCCGAGTTTAACCTCTCCCGAAGGAGACTCCGCCCTTCGGCGTAGCCTCCTTCGGGTTCCTCTCGCCCGTAGGAAGAGAGTTGAACCGAACAGTCAGTTCAGAGGTGAACGACTGACAATATTCAGTCACCCCCCACGAGGGTGTCATGTGGCACAAGGCCTTTTTTTAACGTGGGCATTCCCGAGCCATTAGGCTCGGCCAAAAATAGCCCGTTTGAACCCGTATAAACAGGTTCAGGGCCGGTTTAACCTCCCGAAGGAGACTCCGCCCTTCGGCGTAGCCTCCTTCGGGTTCCTCTCGCCCGTAGGAAGAGAGTTGAACCGAACAGTCAGTTCAGAGGTGAACGACTGACAATATTCAGTCACCCCCCCACGAGGGTGTCATGTGGCACAAGGCCTTTTTAGCGTGGGCATTCCCGAGCCATTAGGCTCGGCCAAAAAATAGCCCATTTGAACCCGCATAAACTGGTTCTGGGCCGGTTTTTTCCTCCCCGAAGGAGACTCCGCCCTTCGGCGTAGCCTCCTTCGGGTTCCTCTCGCCCGTAGGAAGAGAGTTGAACCGAACAGTCAGTTCAGAGGTGAACGACTGACAATATTCAGTCACCCCCACGAGGGGTGTCATGTGGCACAAGGCCTTTTTTTAGTGGGCATTCCCGAGCCATTAGGCTCGGCCAAAAACAACCCATTTGAACCCGCATAAACGGGTTCTGGGCCGATTTTTTCCCCCGAAGGAGACTCCGCCCTTCGGCGTAGCCTCCTTCGGGTTCCTCGCCCGTAGGAAGAGAGTTGAACCAGGCAGTCTGTTCAAAATGAACGACTGACAATATTCAGTCACCCCCACGAGGGTGTGTCATGTGGCACAAGGCCTTTTTAACGTGGGAATTCTCGAGCCATTAGGCTCGGCCAAAAAAAAACCCATTTGAACCCGTATAAACGGGTTCTGGGCCGAGTTTAACCTCCCCGAAGGAGACTCCGCCCTTCGGCGTAGCCTCCTTCGGGTTCCTCTCGCCCGTAGGAAGAGAGTTGAACCATACAGTCAGTTCAGAGGTGAACGACTGACAATATTCAGTCACCCCCCACGAGGGTGTCATGTGGCACAAGGCCTTTTTAACGTGGGCATTCCCGAGCCATTAGGCTCGGCCAAAAATAGCCCATTTGAACCCGTATAAACGGGTTCTGGGCCGGTTTAACCTCCTCGAAGGAGACTCCGCCCTTCGGCGTAGCCTCCTTCGGGTTCCTCTCGCCCGTAGGAAGAGAGTTGAACCCTACAGTCAGTTCAGAGGTGAACGACTGACAATATTCAGTCACCCCCACGAGGGTGTCATGGCACAAGGCCTTTTTAACGTGGGAATTCCCGAGCCATTAGGGCTCGGCCAAAAAATAGCCCATTTGAACCCGTATAAACGGGTTTCTGGGCCGATTTTACCTCCCCGAAGGAGACTCCGCCCTTCGGCGTAGCCTCCTTCGGGTTCCTCGCCCCGTAGGAAGAGAGTTGAACCGTGCAGTCAGTTCAGAGGTGAACGACTGACAATATTCAGTCACCCCCACGAGGGCACAAGGCCTTTTAACGTGGGCATTCCCGGGCCATTAGGCTCGGCCGTGGGCAAGGCATCAGAACCCGTTAAACGGGTTCTGGGCATTCCTCCGAAGGAGACTCCGCCCTTCGGCGGCTCGGGTTCCAGTCAGTTCAGAGGTGAACGACTGACAATAGTCCCATCAGAACCCGTATAAACGGGTTCTGGGCCGGGGCTCGGCCAAAAAGAGTTCAGAACCCGATAAACGGGTTCTCCGCCCCCGAAGAACTCGGCGTAGCCTCCTTCGGGTTCCTCTCGCCCGTAGGAAGAGAGTTGAACCGTGCAGTCAGTTCAGAGGTGAACGACTGACTCCTTGCCTTACCCTGAGGCGCAGTGTTTATTAAGTATGGAATATTCCATTTATTATTACTATGGGTAAGATCCCATAACACATTCAATGCCCTGAAAACGAATGGGTACTCTCTCAGGTAGAGCCCGTGTCTTGATCACCTATTCGGACTTAAACTCAACCCATACCGCAAGTGGAACTCATACATACATTCCATCACTAAAGATACTGGGAAAATGGTCGGTTCGCTGTACTGTTCCAGTATCTACATGACCTGTTATCTTCTATCATTTCAAGAGCCAGATCAGGCCGAGAATGGAGTATTGCTGCCATATAAGAATAAGAACTCGGCCACTCCTCACTTTCCAGTTCCGATAGAGTCCAAAAGCGATTATGCCTCCGTTTGGGTGGTGATTTATTTTCCACCCTACAATCTCTTTTTCCGTAGACGAAACGTCGTAAGCCTCTCGCTGCTCCATCGCTATTTCCTTAAATCCACAAGTTCTAATCATGGCTCTCCACTACTTCCTGTCCTTTGTAGTCCTTAGTAAAGTCTGTTTTTTTGCACAAGCTCGTCACGTAGGTTAAGTGCTTCTTCCCCTGTCCCATTTGCCGCAAATAAGTCTTGTGAATGTCAAATTCTTCAAGTCTCGTTTCTTCATTCTGTGCCCTAGAAATTTCAACTCTTTCTGATATCCTATTTGTTTCAATTTTCTTCAATAAATATTCGTCGTTACTTACGTGTTCAGTCCATAGAATGCTCAGCGTCCTTCTGTAGAACGACATTTCTGTTGCCTCAAGTCTTTTCCTAATCTGTGATGAGATTATCCAACATTCACTGGCCTGATATTACAGAACAGTTCAGTACTCGTTTCTTTGTATTTAATTAAAGTTTTCGTGTTTTTTAATACATTGCTTAGTTTTCGGACAACATCTTTCGCTATCCCAATGCGACTTCGGATTTCGATTTCGCATTTTTCGTCCTCTGTTTAAAAACCTGTTAGAGATCAGCGATCTAAAAAAATATGTTCATTTTACCAATGGATTAGATAAGTAAGAATTATTTAAAAAAAACTTAATATCTGATCCCCCAAATTTAACACAGACATACACACATACATATATATTTGGGGGTAGTTTACATTGTTCGGCTGAGAGTGACTTGAAATTGGTTTCAGAAAACTTGAGATTGAAAACGCCTGAATGAATAAAAAAAAGTACTCGTGAAAAAATTATGTAAAATAAAAATAAATATGAATATTGATAAATCTAGCATTTACTTAAAACAACTGGTTGCCCATAAACAAAAGATAGTTTTTTCTTTATATATATATTTGCTTGATGAAT
>CAHIKZ030000405.1:142500-187500 GCA_903632075.3 Acanthosepion pharaonis | reverse complement strand
GTGCCTTATTTCTGATGGAACGTATGGAAACAGCGTGTGATACGCGCTCTGATATCTCGCATAATTTGCGTTTCTAGAAATATAATAACAAAACCACAGGTCGTAGACACTAAATTTGTTCTTGCTGGGCTTCCATAAAAACAAGAAGACTGAAAACATTTTCGGGATCAATAATATTGACTCGTGATCGTCTGTGAATAATATCGTCGACTAAAGGCTTAAGGCTCAAAATTAGTAATTGTTAGACTGTAGAAAGAAATTCAAACAGCCAGACGCTTACGGTTCACGCTGAAATAAGCAGTCGAATTATTTTCTCTGCGATATTCTTTTTTAAAATTTTACAAGTACGGAAATATAATTATATTTAGATAATTAGGAAGATTTTAATAAATTAGAATCCAAAAACCCATTATTAAGTGGATATACTTTTTTATTGCAAACCCCCAAATCAAATAACCACCTAATTTAACGCGTTCGCTTTCGGGAAAAAAACACTTATGGGTTAAAAAGCAAGGTAGACTGGTCCTTCTTGCCTTAAGAGACACCTAGTCTAAGAGACGTTAACACATACTTCAAAACTATGAAGAATTCACTGGGAAACCACTGTTTCGCAAGAAGTGATAGCAATTCATCGATAAAAAAAAAAAATTCTATCAGCGGCGAGCAATGGAAGCTTTGTCCAAAAGGGATGTGATATTAAAAAAAAAGACCTCGATGAGAAACAAGCTACATGATAGTGAAAGAGCCAAACAGCTAAAATAGCAATGCATCTTAACGAAACTACAATTAATCAGATATTTAGAGAAATCCCAATTAAGGACAAGCGACTACATTGAAATTTGCAAACATTTTTTATATCGTCTAAACCAGAAGTTTTCAGCCGGGGTCCACATGGCCCCTAGTGGATCCATGTAATATTTCTTGGTGTCCACAGGCAAAATATAACAAATTTGGGATCCACAATGATATTTTGGTGGTCCATGAAGAAAGCCAACATAGAATGTTTTTATTTGTTATTAAAAAACAAATTTCTACTGTAATTTACCCTATATTGAAATATATATATATATATATATATCAGTGATTCTATCTTACTTTCTTTCTTTCGTTATTGCTTTTCCGACATTTTGTTGAATCGAGATTTAGTCGTGTTTCTCAGCTGTTATCATAAGTTCGCAATATAAATGACATTGTGAAAAGAGGTGATCTTTGAATATCATTAACATCGATGGAACCAGATATAAAGAATCTGACTGAGCAGCATCAACCACAGGGATCTCATTGAATAAATATAACTTTCTTTATTTTTTTTTTAATTACACACTTAACTTAAATTAGTTTATTAAAATTTTTAACCATAAATAAATGCTGCAGTGAATTCAATTGCCTGAAGAGATCTGCTCCCCATGGGCATGGAAGAAACATTGTTATACAAAATATTGGTCAATAGAAATTATTATTATTATAAAAATTATTATTATTAGTAGTAGTAGTATTAGTATTATTGTGGAATAATTTATTTGTATTAAATAAGTATTCATTTAAAAATAAAGCTTAATTATATAATTCTTTGATTATTAAACCTCAAAATTTTTATTAATGAAAAATAGAATATTGTTGTCTTATGTCAAATAGCTACTAAGAAGTCCACCAAGAAACAAAGAAGGGAAAAAGGGGTCTCTGGGTAAAAAAAAGGTTAGGAACCACTAGTCTACACTAAACAAACAACATCCCACCCACTAATTAAGGCAACTTAACATGTAATAAACTTCGATGTCAAGTTTGTAAACATATCACCGATTTTATTTTTGCCCCACAATCAATATTGCTAGAAGTAATACTAGTCACTGAACTTCAGAAAGCCATTTTCCTGATAAATTGTTTTCAGAGGTATATTTTATAAATTTCAACCGAAAGTAACACTGGCTGCTCGGTCAATGAGTGCCGAATGTTTCTCTTATAAAGAAACGACTAATAACATGATTTCCATTATCTGGCAGACACATATTGTATTCTATTGATGCGGCATTCACCCTGGGCGGATTAAGCCAGCTTCTTCCTGTTGACTCCTTCGTAGTCATGTGAGAAGAAGATTCTTGGGATAAATTACAGAAGTAGGGTACCCAGGCCTACTCGGATAACGTTCTTCCCACAGACGCAGAGACAGGAACGACCAGAAGCCGCCAGTTGCCGATGCAGACGCTCCTTGGATTTTTTCTAAGAGCAGGTTTGAATTCAAAGTTTTCCTTCTCCTAGACTAGTTGCCACCCAAGGCTATAGAACCCAGTCTGTCCTGCTATTTACCCATAGCTGGAGGGAGAAGAAGAGGATTCACACCTTTCCCAAGGGTGTTAGCACGTAAGTGAATGTAATGGATTCGACTGGAATTCGAACTCGGCTCTCCGATTCCTCAATCCAAGCCGCTATCCATTACTCCTCCTCGGCAGACACATAATGGCATGATTGAAACTTATTCAGTTTAATAACAGACATATCAATTTTATTCTAACTGTACATTACAATCAACTTGACCCTAGTATTGATAACATTAGATGCGTCCTTTATAATAATAACCTTATGTAGATGTTGACATTCCACACTATTACAAAGAAAAGGTTAAAAAGAAAGCCCCCTCTCCTGAATAGTGTAAAGATAGATAATAGCTAGAGAAACTTACTTTAGAGAAAAACTGTTGTAATAGAATATTTTTTAGAAAATTTAACACACAGTAGCATTGGCATCACGGTCAATAAATACTGAATGTTTCCTTATAACGAAACGGTTAATATTACAATTTATTTTCTTTTTGACGTGTCACTTCAGGATGAGTGTGAAAATCGCTCTCCTCATCTTCCCGTTCCTCGTAGCTCTCATTAAGGTTTGTCGATTTGCTATTTTGCTCTCCTATTCCACACTAAGTTCACCATTTACACAAATGTGTTAGATAGTTTATTCGCTGCTTTCTTCTCTTTTTCTCTTACCTTCGATATGTCCTGTAAGTGTCAAATTCTTAACGATGAAGTTTTAGAGAAAATGGACACAAAAAGGACACTTACATTTAACATCAGGAAGAGACAATTGAAATTTCTAGGTCACCTAATGAGGAAAGAGGGATTGGAAAATGTGATACTCACAGGATTTGCCGAAGGCAAGAGGTTCAGAGGAAAACAACGCATAATCTACCTAGCGAGCTTGAGTAAGTGGATGACGGAACAAGGTTTAGGAGACATAACAAATAGGTAAAATTTATTAAGAGTTACATAAGACAGGAAACTGTGGCCGCCATCTTACTAAAGGAAAATGGCATAAAGAAAACGAAAATATATGATTTATGTAAAACAAAAAGATAATATTTTTTCTATAAAATTAAAAAAGAAGTAAATTATATGTCTGATTTTTGTAAATAAATTTGTTTTCTGTAAATAAATCAATTTTACTCTACTAACGATTGGATAATCTACCCGTGAAACTTTAACGAGAGAACTTAAGTTGAAATTTGAATTTTATTTGTTGCTATCCATATCTGTATAAAGATTAAGAAAATGTGAGATTATATGCATTTTAAAATCTATATACGCATAAACATGACTTGTATTTTATGGCGAGAAAGAGTCTGTTTCGTTAAAAGGGATAACATTTTAAAAATAAGAATAAAAATGCAGGGTGGACAGCGTTTCGTCCATTGTTTAGGGATCTATCCCAGTTTTGGAGAAAGGAAGAATTTTGAGATAATCTATTTTATTTTATAAAAAAAAAAACTTGAAGGAAATCATTAAGGCGTTTGTTATAAAGTATTAAAAATATACAGAAATGCAACGCAGGCATAAAAACGACACATTGAAATTCATTAATTAGCTTACGTGTTTTTTATTTTTTAGCATGAAGTTGGGCTAAAAATAACTTCATTCTCATATCACTAACAACAGTTTTTTTTAATCTTCTAACCACGGACATTTCTTTTGTGAAGCTGAGCTTTTATCGATGTCGGCGATTTTATTTCTTTATTTGGGAATGTAATTAATACTAGCTGTGAGTTGCTTTTTAAGTGTGCTGTGGATGCAATCAAATTTTGGCTTCAAACGAGTTTAACAGAGATTTAATCTAATGATATATAACCACATTAGATTACAAGCCGCCGTAATGATAGACTTTGTTGCGTAATCACTATACGCCATATTGAATTTTATTTTAGCGGACTGGTAGCGAGGAGAGAATGACGGGGGAAAAATTGGATTTTCGAACATTTCCCTTCTATTCCAGCTCAATTTTTTCGCCTGCTTTTGTTTTTTGGTTATTTTGGTTTATTTTATGACGTGTTTTTTCACTATTTATATCTGATTGCTTTTCTTTACTCAGAAGATAGCGTAGACTGATCATTACATTTTCTTTCTAATTTAATTATTTCCAAGTGTTTTAAGCGTCTCGTCAGTCATCAGACAATGTATCTGGTATGAGACGTCCTTTAAAAATGAATCTGATTTGATTTTTATGAATAGGGAGAACCTCTATGACCGGATGAACGCAACGAAAGATTTTCTGACAAGCCACTGTGTATCATATGTCTTTCAATTTCTAATTTTTACGTGTGACGAATGAGAGATGTTTTGTTCAAGCCCTATAGAAGGATATTTATCTCCAGAAAGAACTTCCTACATTATTTCAAGTGCAATGTTTCATCAGTACGTTGATGATAATAGCTTTCCAGATATTCTTTTTCTTCATTATCTCTGAAGAGCCATGGATTCTTGGGAAAGATAGTGGAATAGTTTCCTGTTGTATTCTTTATGCATTTTGAATTCAGTTGCTTTTCTCCAAAACTAGCTGCCATCCAAATCAAGAGAACCCAGTCTAGCCTGATATTTAAGCCAAGAAGAAGAGATAGGATATTTGCGCAGAAGTGAAAATAACAGGATAAGCTGAAATTTCGACCCAGCTCTGGGATAGACCCGTTAGGTGACTTGCAGCGAATTGTTACACATAAGCACAATTGTCTATAAAATTTAATTATCAATACCACAATGATTGCAGGATATAAGATCACAATTTACCTTTATCTTGCACGAGTACATGCGGTGAGATCCAAAGATTGTTCAGTTACCTAAGCACTCCCCTATTTGATACAAGGTAAGTAACAAAGACAGACTTGATACCGAATTTGAGTTCAATAGGAAAGGTTCAACTTGAGCAGACTCTCTTCTGGATCTGGACTTTTGTTCATTTAAGCCTGGAGGAGATTATGTCCTTGAATCTCAGGGGAAATTACATACTTGATCTTTACTTACTTTCGTATTATTCATAATATTTGTACAAAGCATAGATTCATCACTTAAAAGATTGACAATCAAATACATTGAGTGAGTATTTCTATTTGTAATCCATTCCCAGATATTTAGAAACCTACCAGCTTATCTATCTATCTATCTATCTATCTATCTATCTATCTATCTATCTATCTTTGGAAATATTTGACATAAAATATTCTTGGTGAATGATGATATTACTTACTGTCACTAGTCATCAATGTTCCGGGACTGGTATAAAACATAATTTTTTTGACTGTTGATTTCCATGGCTAGAATATCCTTCTCAGTTCGAAGATTTGTGAAACACAATTTTACTAACTCTATTACTTGAGCGTCTATTTTAACTAATATCTATATGCAAATGAACGCACACGCAGTATACAACATATATACGATATTTAGCACTTTAACCCACCTTATGACAGTATAGGTTATGTTTCAAATTATTTTAGAGGCAACCAGACTCTTTGGGGATCCAAATGAAATTCTTTGTTGGTTGCTACCATTAGAATAATACAATACTTATACATAATGCACCACATGGTGCATAGCCTGACTACTGCGTATAAGCATGAAAGAAACAGTCGCCGTTGAATGTTGACCAGTGTTCAATTTATATATATATATATATATATATATATATATATATATAGTCCCGGAACATTGATGACTAGTGACAGTAGGCAATATGTCAATATGTCACTACCTCATCATTCACCAAGTATATTTTATGTCAAATATTTCCAAAGATAGATAGATAGATAGATAGATGGATAAAGAAAAAGATGTAGATAGTAGAGATATATATATATATATATATATATATATATATATATATATATATATATATATATATATATATATATATATATAATCGACTCTCCTGGGACTGGTATAAAACATAATTTTTTTGACTGTTGATTTCCATGGCTAGAATATCCTTCTCAGTTCGAAGATTTGTGAAAGACAATTTTACTAACTCCCATATATATATATATATATATATATATATATTGGATAACAATATATATATATATATATTTTTTTAGATATCAAGTAAAATTTTAGGGGTAAGAAATATATTTCTGTTTTCATTATATATTAACAACAGAATCATATTTGTTGATGCAACCTAAACAAAATCAGGCATTATACTTGTTCCAACGAGAAAAAAAAGAACTCCTTTCTCGCCCTTTCTCTGATCAGTCCTAATTGTTTTATTACTCCTTAAGCAGAAGAACATTTTATCCACAAGTTCAAGGAAATTCGGATTACTACTACACACAAAAGACAATGTTTAAACATCCAAAAACATAAAGAAATATTAATTCCTTTAAATATTATGTTAAGATAACCACATTTCGCCTGATGAAAGTCGAAAGTCTCGAAACCCGTGTAGCAGAAATTTGGAAACTAAAATATAATGCATATTTAAAAGGTCCACATTAAGACCAAAAACGCTTGCGGCTTCCCTTTAACCTCGAACCTGCATACATATTTGGAGGAAAAACACCGTGTGGCACGCCTGCTTTACCTCATGCCACAAAGGAAATTCCATTAAGCAAGCTTCTATTTTCACTTTTTGAGGAAAGTATATCTTCTTCACACAATGTTGTATTCTCGAAAGCTTACTATCTGTCCAGTTTCGAATCTGAAACTTAAACAAATCAATTTTTTTAAAGTATTAATGCAATTATCTTCAATCCAAAGTTTTATTAGATCAAACATTTTTATAGCAGGTACTTCGTATGTGAAATAGAGACCCCACCAAACTCACACACACACACATACACATCTATCTATCTATCTATTCTATCTATCTATCTATCCATCTATCTATATATATATATATATATATATATATATATATATATATAAATGAGTATGTGTCTGCGTGTATGTGTGTGTGTGCATATGTGTGCATAAAGGAGGAACAGTGGATAGTGGCTCGGACTGAGGAATCGGCGAGCCGAGTTCGGATTCCAGTTGAATCCATTACATTCACTGACGAGCTAATACCTTTGGGAAAGGTATTAATCCTTTTCTCCCCCCCCCACCCCAGCTATGAGCAAATAGCAGGACAGACTGGGTTCTATATCCATGGATGGTAACTGGTCTAGGAGAAGGACAACTCTGAATTCAAAACCTGCGGAGGGTCGTTTGTGGACCTTGTGGCACGTAGTGCACCAGGTCTCTGTATTCGGTCCTTCAAAAAGTGTGGATGGTCCTGCACGAAACCTTCACCACTATAATCAAATCATGTCTGCTGGTGTCTGGCTGTTGGTTCCTAGGAACTGAGCTGCTTGACCCTCATACATCGAATACCACAGGAGAGTCCACCATATATATATATATATATATATATATATATATATATATATATATATATATATATATATATATATATATAAGTGAACTTTTATATTTACACACGCTCTATCTCTGATATTGAGCACTTTACCCATAAATGTAGACTATATTTCTTTATATATATATATATATATATATATATATATATATATATATATATATATATATATATATATATATATATATGCAAACTGGTACATTTGAAAATCATTTATCTAGGAATAGGCGTGTATGCTACAGGTATATCCAGTGCTAAAATTTACATGAAAGAAATTTACATATAATTTACACATGTGTATCAGGACAACAAGAAAAATATGTGTAAGTCGTTACTCGAGACATACTCCTGTTGATATGTTGCACGCAAGCATATATATGTATAACTCTTTATTGCTTTGTTGATGGAGATATTACACATAATTCGTCTTTCTGGCAAAAACGCACCATTTGACACGGCCCTGTATGAATACCAACCGATAGAAACTCTCTTCCTCAACACACCCAGAATAATTAGACATCTGATGACATTTAACAGACGATACACTCTCAGTGCCTGCGACATCCGATTGTATGACAAGTCTTTGAATGACGACGATTTCTTTTTACTTTCTAATATCTTGTGCATAGAAATCTATTAAAACTACTATTACTGCTACTACTACTACTACTAATAATAATAATTATAATAATAATAATGATAATAAAAATAAGTTTTTGGAGATATAACGTGAATAAATGGATGTAACGTTAGATAAAGTGCTATGTAAAAAAAAAAGTCATCTAAACAAAGCTTAGTTGACAGAATATTAGAAATCGTACCTAATACTTCCAAGTTATATTTCTTCGCTTTTTGTTCGATTTTCTTTGAGATTTTAAACCGAATTCTTATTTTGGTGACTTGTTTCAAACGGTTAACGCCCAAAAGAACTAAAACAGGCGATTCCTGCAAGGATATGTTCATTACCATAAGAGCTACGATATTAAAAGAGTGGAAGTTTTCGTTTACTTGTATATTTCGAAATAATGTAATGCCGAGTAAAATCAGTTCATGTAATTTAATCTCACCGATAAATTAAGTTACTGCGTTTGTTTAAATGTTTGGTAGCTAATACCATTTTAAGGTAGTTTTATTTCTAAGAAATATATCAAACATCACTGAAAATGGTCAGAGGAATTAGAAAATTATAACTCTGTAAATTGCAAAGGTTTTAGTTCGAAATTCCCTGAAGCATACACGAATCCTCAGACACATGAATAAGGCCGGCAACCAACGGTCGAAACGTTGTGATAATAACAACAAAGATGAAGAGATTAGTCCGAATGTAAATAATGTAAATAATAAAACGAAAATACATCCTAATATAAATTTGATTATTTTTTATTCCTTTGTTTTTCTACTTGCTAATATGCGACGTGCCATGTCCCTTCAGGACGTTGACGGTCATGGCTCTCTACAATTCTTGTCTTTTGTAGCTCTTAATAAATTTTGTCTTTTTGTTATCACTCTTTGTTGTAACTTTGTAGAGGTTACTGAAATGAAATGGTAATCTTTATAACATCAACAAAATAAAATACTCGCCAGCGGCGTGAAGTAGGTAAACCACTGCTAGTAGTGAACTACTTTATACAGCATATTATCCGCACTTACAATAATGTCCAACGTATTGATAAGGATTGGGATATATTCATTAGTATTTATAGGTATGGTGTATCTCTATCAATAAAAGGCAGGATGTGTGTGTGTGTGTGTGTGTCTGTGTGTGTGTGTGTGTGTGTGTGTAACGAATGTACGGCCGCAATTTTCAACGGATTTGCACCAAAACTTACATGCACATGCTCCAAGTTAGCGGAATAGGCCAAGAACGACTTTGCATTTCCTAACTCCCATCAATAGTGGAAATAATCGATTTTTTAATGCTTCTACGGCAGTTTTCATGTAGTTTGTGGCCATTTTGTACTGGTGAGAGCCAATAGCTGCCTGCCACGAATAGGCAGGGAGATTCTATTGGCCAGCGTGAGAGCCAACAGCTGACTGACACGAATGTTAACTAGCATGCTAGCATGCAAAAAAAAAAAAAAGTCGATAGCTGCATTCGTCACAAGTGGGAAAAATTTAAATCTGCATGGCACTTTACTCCAGTTTGGTCATTCGCTTGCTTAAACTCAACGTTGTTTCTGATTCAGCAGAACTGGGTTGGGTGTGAAAATGTATTTTTTTTCATTCGGCTTTTCCAGTTACGAGTCCTTTTTTAAAGCTGATCGTTTTGTGTTCATTTTGTTTATTTCTTTTTTCGTAACATATTTAATGTTTAGTATAGAGCTTCGAAAAAATTCACAGTGTGAGATAGGCAAGAAGTAAGGCATGTAGCAACATCAGCACGGCAAAGGGCACTACTTTAAAGGCAAGGAAGGGCAAAAATATTTTAAGTCAAATGATAGCGATTGCTGTATGAGTCGTACGATTTTTGAATCAATCACGGGCAACGCTGGGCCATGCTGCTAGTAACACTTAAACCTTATTCTCTCATCCATGTCCTCAAGATCGCTAGTTAAGTTATACTTTGTTTCCTCTGTCTCTATTTAATATGTCCTGTTAGTATAAAATTTTCCAGTTCCTCTTTCCTCAATGCATACCGTAGAAATATCAACTGTCGTTTACTGATTTTTAGGTTCCATTTTTTCTAAAACTTCGTCGCTGCTCACATATTAGATCTGTGGTATTCTTAACAGCCTTCTGTAGAATTAGATTTCTGTTTCTTCAAGTCTCTTCTTCATCTTTGAGGAGATTGTCCAGCAATCACTGGCATATAGGGGGTCCTGATATTGAATAATAGTTCAGTCAGTACCCTTTTCTTTGTTTCTAAGGATTTTTGTTATCTCTCCTAAACCTTGCACCACCATCCATTTAATCAAGCTCGCTAGATGGGTCATACGTTGTTCTGTTTCTCTTACCTTTAATCTACCCTATGAGTATCAAATTTTCCAAAGCCCTTTTACTCATTATACGCCCTCGTAATTTCAAATGCTTCTTCCTAATGTTAAGTATAATTATCCATTTTTCTATTTTCTCTAAAACTTCATTATTGCTCACATGTTTGGTCAATGATATTCTCAATATACTTCTGTAGAATCAGATTTCTGTTACTTCAAGTTTCTTGTTCATCTATGAGGAGATTGTCCAGCATTCACTGGCATATATGATGGCCGATAATTATTAAAGTGTAGTAGAATTTTATTTGTTTCTAACGAAAGTTTCCTGTTTCTTAATACGTTGCTTAGTTTTTGGAAGTTATATATTGCTATCTCAATGCACCTTCGGACTTCAGGGATGCAATATATATTAGAGGAATAAATACTACTTGAGATATCGTTGGTTCATTTAACAATGGGGTTAAAATAAAATACAAGCACGGCTAGAATGCAATACATCCCATAATTTCTTCTGAAATTAAAACAGCTACACTGTTGGACAGAACTTGTTTTCGGTGACAAGACACTACTTTCCACATTGTATTGTCGAAGTGATTTTATTTTCATTTTTTTTTCATTTTATTCATTTGTGTATGTTTTCTAAGAATGTGGCGTGTTAGCCATATGATTTTGTTATTGTCGAAACCCACCACCTTACTGTGCTCACAGCGACTGTTTGGTCTCTGTCAACTTTCAGGAAACGTAGTTTTCTCAGTATAGCGTACTTCAGTGACAGCCCTGTGACTAGTATGCACTTTCATGCCTGACGTTCTTCTGCCAGGCTGTTAATTGTAACTTCAAGTAAATAATATGCGTTGATATTCAACCTCTCATGCTGTACTTGCAACGTCCGCTTCGGGCGTATGGGACCAGCATATAGAAATAGGGAGCATTACTTTCGAAACGAGACTTGTATCTCTTCAAATATGCAATGCTTTCACGAATAATAATAATAATAATAATAATAATAATAATAATAAATTAGTAAAATATCAAACTTAAAACAAAACAAGCTCTTGCTTTTGATGATGATAATAATGATGATAAGAGGAAAAGGAAGAGGAGGAGGAGGAGGAGGAGAATGGCGACGTTGATGAAGACGACGCTGATGTAGATGATATTTGTTGTTTGCTTCTCCCTGATAAATACACATTTGTTCATTCAAAAGAGCTAGCGTCTTCTCAGCTAAGTGAAGCGGACCGTCCAACATGTGTCCATTGAAGCAGAATTTTAAGGGTGTTTCTATCTCAACGCCGTACTTCAGCACTGCCTCGATGCTCTCAACCATATTTACTTCAACGTCTTTGATTGCCACGGTTTTCTCATTGTCATAAGTCTCATTTTTTTTTTCTGGAAAATATCAAGTTGATGGCTTATTTTTATACATTGAGGGCTTGCGGTTTTCATCACTGTTTCATATGTGCTTTCGAGAAGATTCGAAAATCCAAACTGTAAAATAACCTAAAGAAGAAAAGATATATATATATATATATATATATATATATATATATATATATATATATATATATATATTATTATTATTATTATTATTATTATTAATAATAATATTATTATTATTACAAAAATATGAACCAGACAGATAAAAGAAGCATTTATATATTTTTTTTCTTAACAAGATGTAATATTCTAGAGAATTGTTAAGTATTATTTTTTCCCTTTGCAAACAGTTGAGAAATGTATCGTTTGCCGGCGGCTATTTTACGCTACGGGTTCTCCTACGCAATCGCAGAGAAGAATTACCCTGGACGAAAAAAACCAAAAATCAAAACAAAAAATGGAATATAGGATTCAAACTTTTATCGTCACAGATGGCGAGCAATAACAAAATGTAAGACGTTTATTTTATGTGGAAAAATGTCTTTATGATAAATTCCTTGAACTTTGCTTGACCTTTTCGTATTAGGGGAATGAACATATATGTATCATGGCCTACGCATAATTTCATTTTTTTTTTTTTTGCATAATTAGATGAGTCTTCAACTACTCATCTATCTATCTATCTATCTATCTATCTATCTATCTATCTATCTATCTATCTATCTAATTCTATTCCTTATCTATCTATCTATCTATCTATCTATCTATCTATCTATCGATCTAATTCTATTCCTCGTCTATCTATCTAATTCTATTCATTATCTATCTATCTATCTATCTATCTATCTATCTATCTATCTATCTATCTATCTATCTATACGCGTCTTTTAATACAATGAATCTATCTATCTATCTATCTATCTATCTATCTATCTATCTATCTATCTATCTATCTATCTATCTAATTCTCTTCCTTGTCTATCTAATTCTATTCCTTATCTATCTATCTATCTATCTATCTATGTATCTATCTATCTATCTATCTATCTATCTATCTATCTATCTATCTAATTTTATTCTTCATCTATCTATCTATCTATCTATCTATCTATCTATCTATCTATCTATCTTATCTAATTCTCTTCCTTGTCTATCTAATTCTATTCCTTATCTATCTATCTATCTATCTATCTATCTATCTATCTATCTATCTATCTATCTCAGTCTGTTCATATCTATTTGCCTATCTCAGTCTTTTCATTTTTGTCTATAGAGTGTAAACATGGATTAAATCTGACAAAATTATTAAATAAAGTACAAGCATAGAAACCTTTATCAATTTGACATGTTTCGCTCTTTATTTTAGCTTCATCAGTGAATTTGATGGAATGCGCAAAACGCCGAAATGTTTTGATATCTTTAATATTTTATGTTGTTTCTTATAATTGGTCTGATAGATGTCACCAATTCATTTATTGTGACGTCTTTTTGTTATCACACTTTGTTGTAACCTAGAAAAGGTTACTGGAAGAGGAATAGCCAAAACGGAGGTTGGAAATGAAATGAAAATACTGAGGAACTAATGTGTGTATGTCTAAATTCTAGTGGGCATTGTGTGTTTGTTTATTTCCTGAGAGTGTAGCGAAAAGAAACACATAGTATGTGTATATGTTTGTATCGAATTTCCATTGAGTGTGCTTATGTTTAAATGCGGATTAAATTTGCTATTATATTAATTTTAAATTATTTATTGAGAAATTTTTGGTGTCTGTTGAAAGTGGGTATATTTGCCTTTGTTGGATTCATTTTTATATTGTTTTATATAGTTTTTAGGATTTAAAACTTTTAGCATACATTGAGAATATCATTTAATAGTATTTCAAAATGTTAATGTGTATTGGGAAATATTTGGTATGTATTGAAAATGGGTATATTTGCGTGTTTTTCGGTCGCATGTTGAATATGACGACATTTTGGAAGAGAAGGCTTAAAATTAGATTACATCATCTTCAAATGTTTGAATCTTAAATTCTTTAAAAATAAACTTTATGAATATTGCTGATAAGACAAATGTGTGTGTAATTTTTATATTAAAATTTCTTTTAGGCATTTTCTTCGTAATGAGTGGTTTCTTTTTTATTTTTTTTAAGATGGCATTTTTTTGCATCATAGTTCTGGCCTGTTTTATCCGCATCTATTAACACAAAAGAGACTTCCGGTGGGATAAACGACAAAGCTTAATAACACAAATAAATAAGGCAAATCATTTTACTAGATCTGTCACGGCAGTCTGAAACAAAGGAAATAGATGGCTTCAAAAAGAATTCCTAACTGTAAAGTGTTGGAAACTAAACAAAATCTTACTATACAATTGGATTTTTTTTTAATGATACATCGGGATGAAGAACATTTGTTTCCAGGCCTGTATTCGGATGGTGATTCTTCCGAATCCAAACTCAACTTGAAAATGAGGCGCTACAAAATATGTTGAAACCGATAAAGAAGTGACGCTTATATTCTAGATGTGTCACCTTTAAAACATTTCTGGTTTTATTTCGTACAGTAGCTGCCTTATTTGTTCACCGTTTCGAACCAAACGTCTTGGTGGAATGAACAAATCAATGCCAGGATTTGTTTTCTTTTTCTCCGTTTTTTTTTTTTTTTTTTTTTTTTTACGATGGAATAAACAATTTAACCGAAAGGTAACGTACCTTTGTCGAAAGCAAAGAAAAAAAAATACTTTGATCTTTTTTAATGAAGCTGTGAATTAATATGAAAAATCTATTTAGTCAAAATGTTGGAAACCTTGAACAAAAATTCATGTAAATTATTGACTTGAAAAATTGATAGAAAAACGCTTGACCAGAGTTTGATTGTTAAGGTAAGTTATGAATCAAGGCGTATTTTACTGGAAAGAAGAAAAATAACAGAGTCTAGTTGTGTTTTTTAGCGGATAATAGTTTTACAGTTGCATCTAATTTAATATATGCAAATTTTCCACCAGCTGTGTCAACATGGTAGGCACGAAAGATTGAATAAATTATCTCTACATAAAATCTGTATATATGCATATATTGCTTATCAGGCAAATTTCGTGTCACTGATTTTAAAAACGCATTCACACAACCACACGTTTACAAACGCATACACGCATGTATTGGTTGGTACGTATACAGGAGAAAATAGGTTACATAAATATTGTTGGAAACTACTTCCATGATACTATATTTTAAAGAGTATAAGGATAAATATGCAGTACATATAACCCCACATGAACCCACATATATACAAATGTGCACACGCAAATATACATGCATACAGACAAACATCTATCTATCTATCTATCTATCTATCTATCTATCTATCTAAATACGACAATATCTAAATATGAAAAAACGACCTGTGAGTGTTGGTGGTACCAATCAGTGCTCGATGTAAAAATAATGGCGCTAAAATATAACAACGCTTCGTGACTGAAGATCGCTACGTGCATGAACCAAACGATGAAGAACTAATGAATATTATCTATCTATCTATCTATCTTTGAAATATTTCTTTTAAACATATTTCTTTAAATATAACAAATACGAAATATTTAATTATTTTCAAAAAAATATATCTCAATTTATTTATAATGCTGGGGAAACAAAATAAAAAAATGAATTAAATTTTCCTTGTCTTATATATATATATATATATATATATATATATATATATATATTAGGCAGCAATCACTCATATATACATGCTTCATTAAAGACGACAGACAAGATACTGCGATTAAGCTTTTTATTTTATATTCTTGTGATTGAACAAGTGTTTTTCTTGTCTGATACAGAGTATATAGAAACTGCTCAAATGTTCTGTAATTCCGAGCGCTTTCGGCTATACTTTTACCTGTTATCAAGGAAAAAAATAAAACAAGATGAAAAATAATGGAAGCCTTAATAATAAAAAGTAAAACACTCAGTAACATTAACTACAAACACGGCCACAATGTGCTGGCTGTGTTCGGAAATAAAGCATCCATATAACTCTAGATACATAAACACAATCCAAGCATCCCGTTAAAAAGTAAAAATAAAATCACCCTTGATGATAGATAAAAATAGAGCCGAAAGCACTCGGAATTACAAAACATTTCGATAGTTTCTACACACTCTGTGTCCTTGTCTGTCGTTTTAATGAAACACACACACACACACACACACACACACACACATATATATATATATATATATATATATATATATATATATATATATTGTGTATTTAGGCAGCAATCACTCATATATACATGTTTCATTAAAGACGACAGACAAGATACTGCGATTATACTTTTTATTTTATTTTCTTGTGTTCGAACAATATATATATATATATATATATTTGAAAAAACATATATATAATGAAACACATATATATAATGAAACACATATATATGTGTGTGTATGTGCGTGTGTGTGTGTGTGTGTGTGTGTGTGTGTGGACACTGAGCTCAATATCAAGTGTCCACAGCCTTTGTTGACCATTAAGTACACTCTTATGCGGCACTGACAGGATTTATTGGCGGAAATTCCATACCCTCTCACTCTCTCTATCACTCTCTCTCTCTCTCTCTCTCTCTCTCTCTCTCTCTCTATATATATATATATATATATATATATATATATATATATATATATATATTTTTAATGATTACAATTGAGAATTATTAATGTTTACTGAATTACAGAGCAGTGTTTTTAACTCCATATGCAAGTTGTCCCAGAATTAACTATTTTGTGAAATCTGACTTATTTTTTCAAAACACTTATTTATGTTCATCAAGTTTAATATGTGTTAAAAGAGAATAAATTTCCAGTTTTGTTTATAACTTTATAATTTTTGATAATCTTTTTCTAATTTTATTTTTATTCCCTTTCAGAAGCCTATTGATAATGAATACACAAGAATGTATAATTATTAACTCACGTGGATTTCTTTGCATGAGGTTTTATAAAAATAAAGTTTTATCACCAAAGGATCAATAATTTAGCTGAGCTTGAACAAATTCGTTAATATGTGTTTCGCAACGCTGAGGAGAGATTTGAAATCTGTAGTGATATAAACGGAACACATGTTGAAGGATTTTGATAAATATCTGGCATGAGATTTATAAATTCATTTGTTTTGTATTATAATTAAGCAATAAACATAAAAGTTTTTTTTTTTAAATGTCCGATTACATTGAAATATCAGGTCATCCCATAAGTTCTGTCCGAATTTTGAATAAAGAAAACAAGTGACCAAACGTTATATTTAATTACAGATTCAATCAACAATGTATTTTCCCTGATTATCTATGACTTCCTTCCATCTATTAACAAGCTTACTAATTCCATTACTGTAAAAAAATTTTGGCTTTGATTCGAAGAACTCACAAATGTCAGTTTTAACCTCTTCCTATGTTACAAAAGCTGTTTCTTCCAAATTATTCTGTAAGCTACGAAACAAATGGTAGTCTGAAGGAGCAAGATCGGGAGAATAAGGTGGATGAGGAATTTTCTCCCAACCAAGTTCTTCGATCTTTTGTGACTTGATTCTTGCTGTGTGGGGTTGCGCATTGTCCTGATGAAACATCACCCTTTTTCGATTCACTAGAGCAGGTCTTTTTTTCCTCAAAGCTTGGTTCAAACGCTCTAATTGCTGACATTATATTTGAGCATTAATTGTTGCATTAGGTTGTAAGAATTCAAAGTGGATTATTCCTTGGTGATCCCACCAGATTGAAAGAAGAAACTTTTGCCCATGAGGTCCCCTTCTCGGCTGTGGCTGGGGTCCTTCCTCTTTACCTAGCCACTGTCTACAACACTTAACATTTCGATAAAAGATCCATTTTTCGTCGTCAGTCACAAGTCTATCCAAAAAAGGTGAAACAAGTTGGCGAGAATGGAGAGAAGAGCAGATGTCAACTCGGGATTTGAGGTTGTTTTCAGACAATTCATGAGGCACCCACTTTCCAAGTTTATGAACTTTTCCAAGTTGTTGAAGATGACGATGAACAGTTGCATGGTTTGAACTGAGAACCACTGCCAATTCCTCAACTGATAAAGCCGGATTTTCTTCAAGGACTGCTTCAAGAAGCTTTTCATCAAACTCAACTGGATGTCCGGTTCGATTTTCACATTCAAGGGTGAAATCTTCACCTCTGAATTTTGCAAACCATTCCTCCCCATAAACTGAGTGAATGTTTCTAGTCGCTTCGGCTGCTGAGTTTCCTTTCTTGAACTCATAAAGCATTATGTGCTTCAAATGATTCTTGGGTACTTCCATGTTAGCAGGGTTTTAATCAAACAAAATTGTTCTCTGAAATAAAATTTGATCAGTTTAAATGCTGAGGTTTCTCTATCTATAAAAGGTAGGATGTGTGTGTGTGTGTGTGTGTGTGTGTGTGTGTGTGACGAATGCACGGCCGCAATTTTCGACGGATTTGCACCAAAATCTACATGCACATGCTCCAAGTTAGCGGCAAGGCCAAGACCGACTTTGCATTTCCCAACTCCCATCGATACTCGAAATAATCGATTTTTTCATGCTTCTACGGCAGTTTTCATGTAGTTTGTGGCCATTTTGTACTGGCCAGAGTGAGATCCTATAACTGGCTGCCACGAATAGGCAGGAATATTCTATTGGCCAACGTGAGAGCCAACAGCTGACTGACACGAATGTTAGCATGCAAAAAAAATCGTCAGCTGCATTCGTCACAAGTGGAAAAAATTTAAATCTGCATGGCACTTTACTCCAATTGGCTCATCCGCTTGCTTAAACTCAACGTTGATTCTGATTCCGCAGAACTGGGTTGGGTGTGAAAAAGTATTTGTTGTTAACATTCTTTTTTCATTCGGTTTTTCCAGTTACGAGTCCTTTTTTAAAGCTAATCTTTTTGTGTTCATTTTGTTTAGTTCTTTTTTCGTAACATATTTAATGTTTAGTATAGAGCTTCGAAAAAATTCGCAATGTGAGATAGGCAAGAAGTAAGGCATGTAGCAACATCAGCACGGCAAAGAGCACTCATTTAAAAGCAAGGAAGGACAAAAATATTTTAAGTCAAGTGATAGCGATTGCTGTATGAATCGTACGATTTTTGAATCAAGCACGGGCAACGCCGGGCCATGCTGCTAGTCAGGCTATAAAACATTGAAGTTGATTTGAACATTACATTGAAATGAAAGTTAATTTTATGATGATTCAGTTAAATATTTCAATTCGATCGCGTTATCATTTGACTGTTCCTGTTTAACGTTTTACTGATTGGTTACAGCATTTAACATAAATAAATCTCTCGAGATAAACTTAAACTTTAAATCAGATTAGCTTAAAATATTTCTGTAACATGTAATAAATATATTATTAAATCATATTCACTTTAAAATATACTAGCAGTAGAGCCCGGCGTTACCCGGGGATGTAACAGTAAGAGATAGATCAAGTATCGACCATCATAAAGACTGAAAAATAAAATTGACAAAGATTATTGTTTAAGGTTGACGGACACGCATGTCTTAATTAGTTTTTTTTTTTTTTTTTACGAATTGGTCAAACCCAAACTCAAACAAAAACATTGTTTTCAATCGTTATGAGTCTACCGATTGAATAGAATTTTATGATAAACAATGGAATTTTTAAAGCATTCTGAATGTAAAAATAAAGAAAAAAAAGTGTGCAAGACAATGAGAAACACTACCTACCCCCAAAAAGTGAAGTTTTGTTGAAATCGGTTGAAAAATGTAGGAAATCCGATCCCATATATAACCGAACACACACACACACACACACACACACACACACACACACAAGCAACCTGGGTTTTAAGTATAACTCGATATGAGTTGTCCCCCTTTCATTCTCGCGATGTCTATTAATCGTGTTTTCAAATTGATTTCGTGCCAAAAAATTGCTTTTCCAATTTTGGGCGCTGTCAGAACCACCGCAATGTAATTTTACGTAGTCCTGTGATGTTTTGATGAAATCGGTTGAAAAATATAGGAAATCCGATCCAATATATAAACGTACAGACACACACACACATAACCTGGGTTTTATAATAAGTATGATTATAAATAAGCCAAAAATTTTTTTTTAAATATTTAAAATATTGTTTGTTTAAAGGAAACTGAAATATAAATAATTAACCTACGAACAACTGAACGAAACAGCAAATCGGGATCTCTTTGGGTCTGTCTTCAACTTAAAAGTATTTTAATTAAAAAAATCTTTGTTTCAAGAAAGTTAAAATACAAATACTTGCTGTATAAACAATTCGTATTTTTAAATCTTATTCACGAAATTTTTTTTAAAATCAGATTAACATTTAAAATATTGTTTGTTTAAAGAAAACTGGAATATAATCACTCTACGAACAACTTGACGAAAGAGCAAAGCAGAATCTTTTTGTGTCTGTTTTTAACTTAAACGGTATTTTAATTAAAAATTGTCTGTTTGAAGAAAATAAAAATATAAATACTTACTGTCTAAACAACTCGTATTTTTAAATCTTATTAACTTAAATCAGATTAACTTAAATCAGATTAACTTAAATCATTATGCACCACAAAAGCACGCAATCACAAAGCATTAGAATTAGATATAATCCTTTATAATAATTAGAATCAGTAGGATACAGTTGAAATTTCTGGGAAATATAATAAAGAAAGGAGGTTGGGAAAATTTAACAGCCACGTGACATATTGAAAGCAATAGGGACAGAGTGAAACAACGAGTCACCTAAAAACAGATTTTATGCCAATAGGTGTCAGAACAGGCAGTAAAACGTCAAAACATTACTAATAAGTTATATTAAAATGCTTTACTAAATGATCACCCCCCACCAAAAAAAAAAGGCATAGGAGCCACTCATATTAGACGATTACTGAATGAGGTTGTATGGACGTAAGCGTGGGGAGTAAGTGAAGATATGTAGGATAGATAACGGATGACCTTAGATCCGAAGAGGTTGGGATCAGGGAAGCATCCTCTCGGGAGTCTTGCAACGTAGCGTTTTCGTGAAGAAGTTCTCAGAGTGGAATACAAGGAGAATGAAGATGAGTCAACTCTGTCTATGTGACATGGCCGCACTAGATTAAAATGTCTGAACAGAATGTACTCGTCTGAACATTTGCCATGGTAGAAACGATAGGCTTGCAACGTTTCATCTATGGAAAAAAAGACTGTAAGTTTTAATCTAATTCATCAGCCACAGCGTTAACCTATTTTTTAAAACTCTGTCAAGGCTGGATATTGAGGATTACGCAGATGTTGTGGCCTTGTTAGGGCCAGAAATAAAGACAGAAAGATAGGAATTTAGTTAAACAAATATATTAACAGAAACAATAACACAAACATATACAAACGAGAGTGTTACAACAAGAATGATCGGTCCGACTGTCAGAGCTGACTGCTTGAAACTTCCCTCTCCAGAAGGCAGTACCTGCTCCTATTTATAGCTGGAAGAATCATAATCATAACAGCAGATCTCGCCCAGATATGGACACTACTCCATTTTTAAACTGATCTAACCCATTCAATGATAAAGAATTGCAGTAGGTTTCAGGTACTGCCTGAAACGCCAAAAAACAAACAATTTCAATAGCATCTTTAGCGATGTATCATATAAATGTTCTAGCTGAGAACAGGGATGAACTTGATACCCAAATGATGCTGATGTCATTGAGGGTTCAAACATTCATCATGACAAGAAAATTCAAGGTCTGCTTGATGGTGCGAAACATAGCTTGATTTTGAATTTTACAAACCAGTTTCTCACCAATTAAATTTCAGATCTGTAATAGCTGCCAAGGCCTCTGATCAGGAGATTGGAAGATTTTAGGAGCGTGGAACTACCTCTTAATTGCTGTTGTTCCAAGGTCCACCCTTCCCAGGGGTGGTAGCACCTGTAAGGGCCCCTGCTATGGGCAAGTAGTGAACCGTCAAACAAAAATCAACAATATATTTTTATAATAAAATAGGCAACTGTTATATCCGTGCTAACAGGAATATATACTTGAAAACAAGCTGGATAAAAAAAGTAATAGTTTGTTGTAAAACCCAGTACAATAAGAATAAAAGCAACAGTTATGCATAAGGTCGTCGCAAATCAATCCAGTAATGAGTGCTTCTATTTGAAGGTCGGGAGTTCTTGCGTAAGTCTGAATCGGAGCGAATAGATCCAAGCTAGTAATATTTACCAACCACCCCACGTGGATGTGGCACAAGGCCGAATAAATAAGTTCGGGTCTGTCTACTTACCCGGTCGAGATTCTGCATTTCGGCATATCGAAGGCAGACATTTCGACAACAGCTGAGAGCTGAGTAACAGGCCAAGTTTAACGTGGGTTATGAGAGCCCGTAGGCACGGCCAAAAACTGTCCGTAGAACCCGCATAAACGGGATCGGGTTGGTCAACCTCCCCGAATGAGACTCTGCCGTTAGACAGAGCCTCGTCCGGGTTCCTCTCTGCTCAGAGGCAGAGAGTTCGACCAGCAAGCCGAAAAGATTTCGGCTAGTTATATCTAACAGCCCCCCACCACCAACACGAGGGTTGTATGTAGCACAAGGTCGATTTTATCGTGGGTTCTCCGAGCCCGTAGGCTCGGCCAAATATTTTCACTTCGAACCCACATAAACTGGTTCAGTGTCGGTCTATCTCCCCGAACGAGAATCGTCCGGGTTCCTCGCTGCTCAGAGACAGGGAGTTCAACCAGCGAGCCGAAAAAGATTTTGCCTAGTCGGTATTTACTAGCGCCCCCACTAGGGTAGATGTGGCACAAGACCGAGTTTTACGTGGGTCTTCTAAGACCGTAGGCTCCGCCAAAAATATTCCCTTTCGAATCCGTATAAACGGGTTCAGGGTCAGTCTACCTCCCCGAACGAGACTCTGCCCTTCGGCAGAACCTCGTCCGGGTTCCTCTCTGCCCGAAGGCAGAGAGTTCGACTGTATAGCCGAAAAAGATTTCAGCAAGTCTCTGTAGTCAGTTGACTTACACATACTTATAGGCAGTTACTACCTATAGTGTAGTCACCCATGGGGGTGATAAGTTATTCCATTACATCAGCAACAATACATTTTTATAGCAAAATGACAATCATTGCAACACCAAATAAAGTATAAAATACATTTTTATAGTAAAATTACCAGCAGTACATTTTAGGATCTACACGCTATATATCCGAGAAACAGACCTTTACCCTAAAAGTATAAGATTCTGTAGTTCAAAGCATAAAATTACGTACAAAATACTTTAATTTCGGCATTAAATAACTCATAGAAATTGATATGCTGCTAAACAAAATCAACCAACCAGCAAAACCTATAGTAAAATTACCAACAATGCCAAATTATCAAAATATATTTAGTTTAAGCCATAAAATTATGTTCAAAATATTTAGATTTTGGCATTAAATAATCCATAGAGTTTGACATGCTGCTAAACAAAATCAACCAACCAACAAAACATATAGTAAAATTACCAACAATGCAAAATGACCAAAAATACATTTTATGTGTAGTTGAATGTATAAAATTGCGTTCAAAATATATTTAGTTTAAGCCATAAAATTATGTTACAAATATTTAGATTTCGGCATTAAATAACCCATAGAGTTTGATATACTGCTAAATAAAATCAGCTGATCAACATATAACAGTTGCCTGGCTCCGATCATATTGATTTTTGGAGGTACTCACATAAACCATCGGCATAGATATTTACTAAAGATATGAGAATGTTCCGGGGCAAAATATTAATAAAAAGTAGAAGTTAGTGTAGTGGTGAACAAAATCTTGAAGGTTTGAGTTAAAGGGAGATAACTAAGACATCCAGAAGTAGAGTGGCACCAGGGTAGATTTTTATAGTTCCAAGAACTATAAAAATCTACCCTGGTGGACGGAATTAAAAGGTTCAGTTCGAACTTCCAATCACCTGAAAAAGGCCGGAGCGTGCAATGGCCGAAACGTCATGAAAATGGCAAGAAAGTTGTAGAAATGTAAATATTTACAATAACTCATCTCAGAAATATAGACATTTAAACAATATTTTTTAAGAAAATTTCTTTTGGAGTCTGTCTATATTTCTGAGATGAGGTATTATGTACAGTATTTACATTAGTCGGACTATTGTCCTCATCTTTGTCGCCATATTTGTCACAACGTTTCGGCCGTTGTACGCTCCGGCCTTCTTCAGGTGGTTGGAATTAGCAGGAGATAACTAATAACTGACATCCATCAAACATGGCACGTGGAACTAGAACAGTATACCCCAGTGATCGAAATAAAGGGTTCAGTTCGAAATTCCAACCACCTGAAGAAGGCCGGAGCGTACAACGGCTGAAACGTTGTGACAAATATGGCGACAAAGATGAGGACAATAGTCCGACTAATGTAAATACTGAAAATTTCTTTTGTTCATTTTCCCTTTTTAACAGCAAACTTACTCTTGAGCATGAAACATTCGACTGGCTATGCGTAAATATTTTTGGAGCCAAATTCTAACTTTTTGATGCATTTGGCCTTGTGATTTGTTTATAGTTATTGTAAACGCAGATCGAACATGAAACTGGATTCTAGTATATAGAGAAACTTAAAGAGGTCATATACAAGAAACAACGTTGCATTTTTATTAAATGAATATTTGTTATTTTAATCATTAAATTGTTTTCAAAATAGTGGGAGTATATTGCGTAATGAATAATAAAACTTTTATTTTTCCAAAAAAAAATTCACATTTATTATACTAAGCTACGCACCCGAGTATAACCAATTGTACTCCCAGTGCTCTTATCTGTTTTCACTTCTTCCCGAAATTTGATTTCGATTGGTTAATGTATGACTATTTTAGACGGTGTGACACGGACTAACACAAACATATACAAACGAGAGTGTTACAACAAGAATGTTCGGTCCGACTGTCAGAGCATTCATTGCTGGAAACTTCCCTCTTCAAAAGGCAGTACCTGCTCCTATTTATAGCTGGAAGAGTCTATGCGTGCTTGGGTAAATTATCATAACAGCAGATCTCGGAATTTCACGGAATTTTATATATAGATGCTCTTGCACTTATTGTGGACAGTTTCTCAATGCGACAAGTGTTCAGCTACACCGTTTTCTATTATATAAATTGTAGTAGGGGTAACAGCAGGCTACGGCCGCAGTGCATTCAGATATGAACAAATATTAGCTATTTGGCTGATACATTTTGTGTGGTATAAACCTCCCCATGTCCAACAGAATCTATTCGCAAATAAAGGAGGCTGTTCTGGGAGCTCTAATTTTGAGGAATATTGAAAGAGGAACTTATACAATGTCATAACTTAAGTTATTGCAGTCAAGTTTTGAATATCGAATGATTGTCCTTCGAAACGGGTCAACAGAGGACATCTATCCGTGAGTTGTATGAAGGGGCCGAACATTTGTCGGGAAAAGGAGGTGTGAAAGAGTTCTAGGAAGTTTGCCAGTTGACGACCAAACTTATCTCCGATCTGGTCAGGTCGTATGCGATGGAGAAGTCATGAGCGGTTTTATTTGAGTGGACTTGAATATTGAAATCACCACGTATATGAATTCTAGCTGATGGATAATCATGTCATCCTTCTCAGCTATTCTGTCAAACATTACAATTCCATCTTCCTGAGGACTATACGCGGTGAACAGATGAACGAAACAACACATGGTTGGGAAACCAGGGTCCTCGGTGTTGATGTCTCTACCAAATAGGAACCCATCCGTGATATAAGCTCCATCAGGAAGTTGTGGGGAGCCCTGACAACACACGTCATGAAATAACATGGCGCAAAGAAGAAGAAGAAGAAGAAGAAGAAGAAGAAGAAGAAGAAGAAGAAGAAATTTATTTTCATTTTTTTAATTTTATTTTTGTAGATTTGGGTAAACATATTTTTAGGAAATTTTGTGCAGATATTGGATGGAAAATGTTTTATATGTCTAGGCATGAATACTTAAAAAGTTATTTAGCGTGAAACAAGGTCATAGCAACTGAGCTAATAGTAATGATCAAATTCGCTAAACTGTGTGCCGGATTTTTGAGTGTGTCTCTGTATGTGCATAGACTTGGATGTGTATAAGTACCCTTGTGTGTCTATGTCTCTGTATCTGTATACGTGGTTATCTTTGCATATATGTGTTGGTACTTGTATGTGTTGGTCTGTGAGTCTGTACGTATAAGTGTGTGTGTGTGTTTGTGGTTGCATAAATTATTCGCAATAGATTTATATAAAAAAATTATAGAAAAACCGATGTAGATTTCTTCGAGATTTTTACAGAAATGCCGGCTTTTATTAAAAATAATAATTAAAAACAAATAAATATAATTTTGGATGCATTTATAAAACAATAGCCAGTCTTCAAAGTGGAACTCAAGAAGCAGGGCATTTGCTGAAAATCAATGCCAAAAATTATCCTTAGCAACCGTAAGTTAACAGAAAAATATATTCAAAACTTTTGATCATATTAATGCTTGCTTATCCCCTAGCAACAAGTAATTCGGCTCTGGCTCAATAAGGCGATTATCGGAGTTATTGGCAAACATCAAAGACCAGGTAATTTGCTCAGTTTTTATCCATATATTCAGTTAGATGAAAAGTATGATAGGTATATATACATATATATATATATATATATATATGTGTGTGTGTGTGTGTGTGTGTGTGTGTGTGTGTGAGAGAGAGAGAGAGAGAGAGAGCGTATGCATGTATGTGCTTAGGTGTAAAGATATGTAATATACAAATAAAAGTATTGCAGATTTTTATATAACAGAATTAATTTTTCAGTTACGGTCACACAAAATACTAAAATGTTATAGTACATTAAATGCAATATCCACAGATATAAAAAGAAAGTCAGAAAAAATGTAAAAAATGAGAAGGTCGCCATTAAAAACATATTCATAGTTAAGTTACAACTCTTGCATGTTAATATAATGTTGATTATTTACACACACTCAAATATATTTTCGTTATTCTCATATATATATGTGTGTGTGTGTGTGTATGTGTCTGCGTTTGTGCGTGTATGCGTTTATTTCTTATTAGTTTTATTATCATATTTGTGTAAATGCACATATATGAGTAGACGGTCTGTTAAAAAGTGTGGCTGAGAGGCCTAAAGCGCAACGGGCCAGAAAGTGGTTTCCCCTACAAAAGAGGGACGTAGTTTTTAACCATTGCCAGAGGCATATTTTCCATTAAGATTTTCAAATTCAAAGGCCCGTTAAAAAAAAAAAAAAATAGAAAAACAAACAAGACGTTTATTCAAGCATCTGAAATATGATATTTAAAGCTATATATTTAAAGTTAAAATAAAATATAGTAATTGCCGCGAAAACTGTTAAAGATCAAATGTATATCAAATATGGTTTGGAACCCGACAGGATGGTAAGTTAAAGAACGACTAGGAAACGATTATCAATCTAACATATGTACAATGATCTTTGCTTATAGTGCACGTGATATATACTGATCAATGAAAATTAAACTACACAAAACTGAACTTTCTGTCTGATCTTTCTCAATCTGTGACGAAGCTTTGATAAAATTGAAACATGTTAGATTGATAAACGTTTCTTATTGGTCGTATATCTATCATATATATATATATATATATATATATATATATATATATATATATATATATATATATATATATTGGAAAAGCGTTTTAAAAACATTTCCCTTCATGTACTCGGTTTGCCGGTTTGCTGCTACAGGTCAGAATGAAAGATACGGTATTTCATTTCCAACTATTTTCGGAGTCTACATCCTAATAATACGCCCACATGCACACAAAATCTATCTATCTATTTGTCTCTCTCCCTCTCTCTCTTTCTCTCTCTCTCTCTCTCTCTCTCTCTCTATATATATATATATATATATATATATATATATATATATATATATATAAGTGTGTGTGTGTGTAAAATATATAAACGGGTGTAACGGCAAAAATATCGAAACTCCCACAAATTGTTCAATATAAAAAAAAAACACTAAACAAATTGTGTTTCTGTTTTTCCAGGCTTTCAGATAAGACGTTTATCCATCTTGACACCATTTGACGTAAGAATCATTGAAAAACAGCTCTTATTGAACTACAAAGACAACCGGTTAAAATCGTTTTGTGTCAGCCCCACTGTCTTTCCAAATGAGCAATGTTTGAGGAAAAAAGATAATTCAGGACTTCGGTAATAGTACCAACATTCATACTCTGGCTTCCATATTCAATGGCCATTCAAGAACAATCAAGTGAACGGTGAATAAGTTTTAAAAGGAGAGAACAATAGGAAGAGGGATCATAATTTCAACTTAGAGCTAAAGAGCTCAATTTAAAAAATCCAATTCAATTCATAAGGCGTTTGACACGTGAAAGAGGAATTTCATTTCCAAAGAGCAGTGAAAAAGACTTGAAAATGAAATTGTGCGTGAAATCTGTGAGTCACCTTATTACTCCAGGACAGAAAGTTAGAATGTTAGAGAGGGAGAAGATCATCTTGAATAAGTTAGAAAATAATCCTGGAATAATATATATATATATATATATATA
The DNA here is from genome assembly GCA_903632075.3 of Acanthosepion pharaonis. Classification (NCBI taxonomy): domain Eukaryota; kingdom Metazoa; phylum Mollusca; class Cephalopoda; order Sepiida; family Sepiidae; genus Acanthosepion; species Acanthosepion pharaonis. Next base: position 158,931 of record CAHIKZ030000405.1, on the reverse strand, counting down.
TATATATATATATATATATTTAGGGAAACAATTTTTCATTAATGCATGTTTCATTAAATAATATAGACAAGTTTTGTCTATTCATTTTAAGAAAGTTCCTTTCATAGTGTCTGATAAACTTAATAACATTATCATTGAAATACGAAAAGAAATCTCCACAAATATTCTTAGATGCCTATAATTTATAACAGAAGCCATTGTGTTGTACTAACGTTTTCCCATAATTAATACTTCCCGTTTTCACTCTCGCGTGCTCATGCGTGACGTCACGAGCTGCGACGCAATTTTCGCTTCAACGTCTGGTATACACGAGTTAGTCGTTGCTTTGAAATTTTTCACGCAACAAAAACAGACTATCATTATTGTTTTGTCCGTTTATTAGTTGATATATTGAAAATCAATTGTCATCTTTGATAATGGCTTATGTAAGCCGAAAGCTTAGATTGAATTTAAACATGTATCAGTATGGTGATTTCCTTTCGTCTTTCAATGACAATGTTATTAAACTTATCAGGCAATATGAAAGGAACTTACTTAAAATAAATAGAAAGCTAGTCTTTATTATTTAATTAAACATGCATTATATATATATATATATATATATATATATATATATATATATATATTACAATAAACGTGCAATCAATTTACAAATACATGAATTATTCACACAAAACTAATGCAATGGTTAATGATTTAAATGGCGAGACATCCATCTCGCAAACAATTCAAATAGTACACAAAAACCTCCAGATCCGTTATGAATGAATTGATCCTTGTTTATATAAATTTCTGCCGTATTAGTTGTCATTTTTACTACAAGCTTTCGTCTGTTCATACAGACATCTTCAGGTATATAATAGATGTTTTTCTTGTTTTTTTCTCTTAGTAATAAGAGGACATCGAAAATATGTGTGTATTGTATCGGAAATGCTATTGAAAATGAGTTATTGGTTTTTGAACCCGCCAAAGCAACGCTGTGTTTGATTTTAAATTTTTAAAGTGTTTGCGTTTATACCAAATATGGTAATGAACAAATTATTTTACTGGTAAATTTTACTGTCAAAGTGGCATGAACTATATTGTTCAATAATTACAGTAATGTCGCACTTATTAACCAAAAGTCGCACATGGATCAGTTATTTAAATTACAATAAACGTGCAATCAATTTACAAATACATGAATTATTCACACAAAACTAATGCAAAGGTTAATGATTTAAATGGCGAGACATCCATCTCGCAAACAATTCAAATAGTACACAAAAACCTCCAGATCCGTTATGAATGAATTGATCCTTGTTTATATAAATTTCTGCCGTATTAGTTGTCATTTTTACTACAAGCTTTCGTCTGTTCCTACAGACATCTTCAGGTATATAATAGATGTTGTTCTTGTTTTTTTCTCTTAGTAATAAGAGGACATCGAAAATATATGTGTATTGTAAATGATGTCTCGCCATTTAAATCATTAACCTTTGCATTAGTTTTGTGTGAATAATTCATGTATATATATATATATATATATATATATCGTGTCGCAGCTCGTGACGTCACACATGACCACGCGAGAGTGAAAACGAGAAGTATTAATTAGGGGAAGCTGTTAGTATAAACGAATGGCTTCTGTTATCAATTATAGGCCTTTAAGAATATTTGTGGAGATTTCATAGTTTATTTTGTTCAGGTTAGGTCTCAAATTTCATTTCAATCTTTCTTGACCTTCTGATCCTCAGCTATGATTAATTAATGATTACCATGTCATTTTGGTTTATGATCGATTTCATCACGAATCTTCAGTTAAACTTGAAAAGTAATTATACATTCTTATTGCTCAAGGTAGAGTTCAATAATGTTTTAAAACCCTCGGCGTATTCCAGTAATATATATTTCTAAGAGACAATTCGACGATTTAGCTTTCATACGATTTGGACAATTTCGCTGTTACACGCGGTATGTTCTGTTTATACGTTATTTTAATAGATACAATTTATTTAATTAAATGCTCTGTTTTTAAATAAACAGTATTAAATACACTTATTGGACTGAATGTTCGAGAAATTGCTTAGCAATTATGTGCTTCTCTGACAAGAATCGAACCTGTAACCGAGTGGGAACCATCATTTGATCTAGTGTGCTGTTAACCACTCAGCCACAAAGAGCCGTCTCGTTTACAACGTCCGAATTACTGTTTATATACAACAAACCTTTGACGATCTTTTCCGAACGATTATATCTGCTTACAAAACGTACCTTAACAAAAATATTGACAGTATTGCAATGGATTAAGCCCGTCAATTATTTAATATATTTTCTCTTTATACGTTATTTTAATAGATACAATTTATTTAAGTAAATGCTCTGTTTTTGGGGGTTTTTTTTTTTAAATAAACAGTATTAATTACATTTACCGGCCTATATGTTCGAGAAATTTTGTAGAAATATCGGAGAAGCACATATTGCGTACGAAATTTGTCGAACATTCAGGCCGGTAAATGTAATTAATACTGCTTAATAAAAAAAAAAAACAGACGCATCATTTACTTAAATAAATTGCATCTTTTAAAATAATGTATAAACAGAAAATATATTAAATAATAGATTTATTACATTTCTGTCAATTTGAAATAATAAAAATGTCGGATGAAATATAAATCCATTAATTCTTTTAAACTTGCTTTGTTTACGTTTCGGATATGAAATTGGGCAGATATGAAGCTTTCGAGAAAATAATGGGAGAAACGAAGATTTGCTTTCCTTAAAATATTACCTTGTCTACTGTGAATATCTTTGTATACAAATGATTACCTAACTTCGATCCTTACCTCGAAAGCACGTGATGATATACTCAATAAAAAAAACTGTTTAATAGATAAATATAAGGCATCTCTTTCAAATACGCAATGTCCACTATAACAACGTTTGTAGTAATAGATATGTTTATTTGTTTTAAACGTTAATTTAGTGGATACTCGTATTTGAGTAGACGCTTCGTTTATTTATTAAACAGTATATTTATTTATTTTTGTCTTTCGGCCTGAATGTTCGATGCATTTTTTTTTGCTCTCTTGCTACAACATGTGTATGCTTAAGGGTAGTAAATCTTCAGTCTTTGGATATTTATGTGTAGGTAGCATAATTGTTGTCGGCGCGGAAAAGGAAATCGACGCGCCCAATTAAAATTCATGCCTGTTCCGTTGTATTCACTTTCACGCAATTGTCCTTAAAGGCATGAATCCATATCTTCTTTATCCCCCATTTACAAGGATACCTCTCTAGCTTTTTATTTATTTTTATTTTTAGTAATCAGTGAAGGAAATTGACAAATGTGAACGCAAAACTATGGACAAGGCAAAGGCAGACCACTTCACTATCTTTACCAATCACCCGTCCCTTAAGCTATTAGGGTCATAGCAGATGTGTCTTGGATCTGATAGCCTCACTGAGCCCAAACATCTTCAGAGTTTTCCTTCTTCTAGACTGGTTGCCAGCCAAAGCTACAGGTACCAGTCTGTCCTGCTATTTATCCATAGCTGCAGGGAGAATGGATGGATTCATACCTTTTGTAAGGTTATTTGCGCGTAAGTGAATGTAGCAAACTGAAGTGGAATTCGAAATCTGCTCTTCGAGTTCTCATTCCGAGCCGTTATTCATTACACCACCGCACATCCATGATCATTGCAATCCACAGATAATTAAAAAAAAAACAAATAATTTGAAAGACATGATCCTAAATCAGAACACACATAGCTGTGCACCGTCTATATTTAAGCGTTAGACTATGACACATGGTACGATAAAAGATTCAGTAGCGGTATCAAACAGTTATCAAGTATTTATTCGCATAAAAAATATAGAAAATAAGGCACTAGGCATAAAATAGAGATGTAGGAGGGGGGTCATCCTTGTCCTACCTTTTAATCCCGTTAGGCACCCAATCGCACGAATATTGTTGCTCGCATCAATACTTCACATTTACACTTCTCAATCGTACTACAGATAGAAAAATGCAAAGATTTCTTTATAAATGCCTAACTTGTTCAATATACATAATTTTGTGGCAGCTGAATTATAAAAATAACAACCTTTAAAAATATAACCAAAGAATACTTACAAAAAAATATTTACAAAAATCAAGGAGAAATAATTGTTAGTATCAGAACCGTATCAATCGTATTCCTTGTAGAAAAAACAGTTAACCAGGCTAAAATGAGTGAATAATAAATGACTCATCGATGCTCACAAACACTGAACTCATTCAGACACAAGCAGGTTTCATACCAAGCGCCTTTTTAATTAAATTTAATTAGAGCCGTTTGAGTGTAGCCGGACCAGGAGGTGGGGTAATCTCAAATCCCGGAATGGCCATTTTATGGAACTATTGAGGATATTAGACATCGGTGATATTTTGATGTTTTTATTTACTAAGCTTAGCATGGTTTGGGCTCAAGGTCACAAACAGAGATCCCCAAGTGAGGATCGAAATCACTAATCAGTTGTAATGGTCAACTAGAATTGCCCATAGTGCCAGTATGCAAATGAAAAATTATACACTCGAAGACGAAATTATGCTTAGACGCATAAGACACTTACCAAAACTGACACATTGTAAGAGAAGAAATGTAATGGTCCGATTAGCGGTTTCCGCATAAGGAAACGTTCTGCATTTATTGATCGAATAATTATTACAGGCAGCTGAAATTCATAAATCTTTTTCCTAAAACAATTTTTTTCTGGAAAAGAGATTTCTCAAGACCAGTATTATCGCTATTTCTATCATTAATGGAGTTTCCTTTGTAAACGTTTGTTTAAATTAATGTAGAAAGCCGACATCTTAATTATGTACTACCTATAGCAGTGATGCTGCTGTTGGAAGTTTTTAATTGATGCTGTTTGGCAAATTTCATCGGAATATGTAGCGCCAATTAGTGAAATATGATGAAGGATAATCTCGGCTTCAGTCCCTTTCCCACTGCCGTATCGTAGCTTCCATGTGTCTTTTCTATAAATACTTTCATGTTAATTATGCTGATTAACGTTCCTCTATGGTACCTAGATTTTATTTATTTAAGCGCAGTACTAGATTGGCAGCAAGGTCTCATCAATTGACAGTTGAAATAGCTTGATGTAAGTTCTATGCTAACAGTTTCTTCTATTACGCTTCTCACTTGTGGAAATTTATTCCAGGTTCTTGCTTCTCCATCAACATTGATCTTCAAAACATTTAATTATAATGTCAATTGTTACCTACTGTCTTGTTAATTCTTATTCTTTTATTGTTCTCTCGCCTTAATAGTAATTTTTCTAACATTCTCTATCACTCAGTATTTTCTTGCATCCTAGTGGCTTTATTGCCTTACTTAGACTGAAAGGATTGAAAAAAAAATTAAGACCTACTGGATACATTCGATTGAAGCCATTTTTAATCATTGATCTGAGATAAAGAGTTTTTGATAGCTAATAGTTTAGACTATTCTGAATCACGTGGATGCCACGCATGACATCCACATGAGAGTCTAAATCTGACGAGCCTATTTGAGAACATGATTACAGTTCGTAGATTTATGTTTTAGTTTTGTAGCATATTATATTGTTGGACAAAACTACCTCTGGCCTATTCTATATTCTATTTTCTTATATCCTACACGAAAAATGGGGAAGATAGTTACGTCTATCGCCAGGTCCATTGAACAGAAGTAGAGTTTTATCCTTTGTTTCTCGTGTACGACGGAGAAATTTTGGGTGATATCGTTCAGAGTGTGTTGGGCCACGACATCGTCATCTTCTGTGTGCCATATCACTGCCGATGGAAATGTTGAATGAGTCTGGCGAGAAGGCATATCTTAGATTCCTTTCTATTTTTTGGTGTATTTACTGACTTCATTTTCTATCCGTTTACAGGCAGTCTGCACCCAATATATATTCTGGATTATGCTCATAACTTTCACAAATAAATCATGCTTCTTTATCAGTTCAAACAGCTCTGTATGAGGTATATTATCAAACGTATAATCTATAAAAGATAGGCATAAATCCTTCTGCATTAGTATGGCTCTTTTTAATATTTCATTCTTGATTCCCATGTCTTTAACGAAACTGCATTGCTCTTGTCTTATTTCCAGTCTAATGCTACTCCGCGCTTTAATTCTTTAGAATTCACCAGATAAGTTTCGTTATAATGATTTTCCAAGCGTAGCTTAGATGTGGCACAAGGCCGAAAGTAAGGGGCACCCAGTGGGGATCGAACTCACTACTCAGTCGTATTTGTTCTAGCGAGACAAGCTTGCTAACCATTACATCGCCTCGAGGTGCCCAAAGCAATTTTCCAGGCGTAGCTTAGATGTGGCACAAGGCTCGAAGTATGGGACACCCAGTGAAGAGCAAACTCACTACTCAGTCATATTTGTTCTAGCGAGACAAGCTTGCTAACCATTACACCGCCTCGAGGTGCCCGAAGGATAAGTTTCGTTATATGCCTAATTGGGTTGATTGTCCGATGGATTTCACATTCATTTTCACCTGGGTTCTGAGACGGCACTCTGAAAATGGATCCTCTAACGTTTTCCGACATGTCGCTGTATTTCATTTAGTATGGCCATAATATGGAGAGAAAAAACTGAAATATTATAGTCTGAAACGACACCAGCAATGGCCAAGACGAACAGAAACAAAGCCTCAGGACTAAATAGGATTGTAATAGAGAGACTAGCCGCCCTTGAGTTCCATGACATACAAACAAAAAGTTAAAATTATAAACAATCATTGTCTCCGGTCTTCAATACACCCTACTTAAATGCAAACCGCTTATAATATGTTTTTTAAACATTTCACCACAAATAAATCACTAAGGTACAAGGAGTTATTTCGATTGAAATATATGGGAAAAATAAAAACATCATTAAGGAGAGAGCACAATAAAAGAACATGAATTAAGAAGACAGAATATTGTAGTGCTTTTAAATTTTTGAAAATCAAAGTTGACGGGAAAACAAGAGACCAGAAGAGACCAGAAGAGACCGGAAGAGACCAGAAGAGACCAGAAGAGACTAGAAGAGCGTTCCACAAGAAACGAGTCTAATAGAAGAAGCATAAAACTTACGGTTACATATTGCCATTTCACCTGTAAAATGATGAGACCTTACCGCCAATCTAGTACTGCGCTTAAATCCATAGCGGAAAGCTCATCAGAACAATAACAATTACCATGGAAGTATTTACAAGAAAGGCACGGGGAAACTATGCTGTGGCGGTGGAAAAATGACAGAAGCCGAGATACCAGGTCTGGACCAATAACATTGCAGATTCTTCTTTGTTTTGTCATGTGAGTAATGACGAGTTTTGTAGAGAAAATGGAAACGAAAGCGACAGTTATGCTTAACATAAAAAACAGTTGACATTTCTAGGACATATCTCATTATATGTCCTAGAAATGTCAACTGAAAAGGGGTTTGGAAAATGTTATACTGACAGGACATCTTGAAAAATAAGGGGTGACAGGCGTAAATAGCTCATAACCTACCCAATGAACTTAAGTAAATTTAAATTTACTAAACTACAAAAAAATGGAAAATGTGGAGAGTCATGATCACCAAAGTTCTAAAGAAGTAAAGCATATCGAGGTAGAAAAACTATGTGTTCAGTATCGAGAGCTGGACAAACAGAATAAAATTTGCTAGCTGAGAGAAATCTTCTTTCCATTTGACCTGACAGTTGAAAGCAAAGAAAAGAAAATCAACAGCTACAAGTAATTAAAGTGTGAATGTTTGGGAAGGACGAGCAAGGGAAGCAATTACTGCAGCAGTGATCATTGGAGTATTTTGTTGATGGACAATGTGAAAATACTTGCAGATATTGACTTGGGATTTGGAAATAAAGCCATTACTAAAAACTTGTCTGCTCGAAAGAGCTTGAATACATCAGAAAATATTGGATACAGTTTGTCGGTGAAAAGAAGAAATGATCGATTTATTTTCTTAAATCTCGAGTTGTGCTCTAAAAATAAACCTCTTACCTGCAACGAGCATAACATGGAGAGAATAATAATAATAATAATAATAATAATAATAATAATAATTTGCAGAAAATATGATGAAACTGTCGATCATATCTCGGGATGAAATAGTAAAAAATGAATATACCCACAGACATAAAATGGTATCGACATATGTGCAATGGAAGATATGCAAAAAGCACAAAATCGAAACCACTGAGAGATAGTATGAGCACCAACCATACAAAGTTACCAAAAATAAGGATGTAACTATCTTAAGGGACATGCCAATTCAAAGTGACAGTTAAATAAAAGCCAAAAGATCTGATATTATATATAAGACAAGAAATTCCGAAATTCAGGAAGTGTATACTTGTTGACATAGCAGTACCATCTGCAGAACTATATCCATGAGCAATACCATCTTCATGAAAATTATTGAGTAATAGTCCAAAATACAAAGACCTGAAGATCAAAATTAATAGGAAATGGGAAATGAAGACTGAAATTGTACCAATAGTAAAGAGCGCTTTGGGCCTCGTGAGAAAAGGAATGGACAATTTTACTAACGGTGTCCCAGATAACATCAACATAGATATTACCCAGAAATTTTCTCTACTATGAACATCCCATATACTAAGAAAAGTGCTATCAATTAAATGATAATTCTCCAATAGGGCCTAACGACCATAGATTAGACCTGGCTCTACAGGATAAAGGCAGGAAACATAGCATATACAAATGATAACAATAATAAAAAAAATTGCAATAGACCAGTGGATAAGGAGTCCAGAAATTTAAGGGTAAGATTAAATGTTTTTTTCTTGTTACACAGTACCAGAGCCTGCTTACACGCAGCTACAAAGCTAATAGCTTGCATATTAGTACAGACCCAAAAGGGAGGTTCTGTGAAAATTGAAATTATTGATCACCTGATCTCAAGATGCTCAATAATCACAACAAATTAGTACAGAAACCGTCATGACAGGGTAGGTCAATATCTGTATAGGAAGATATGTCTTCACTAAGGGATAAAAGTAGTTGAAAACTGGTATGAACATCAACCTGAATCTGAAGTTGAGGGAGGAGATGTTGTCATTCTCTGGGATTTTTCAATCGACATTCATTGAAAGAATCAAGCGAATCATCCAGGCATAATCAAAGCCAGAAAAGAAAACATTTGCATACTGATTGATATGAGCATACCAAATGACGAAACACACGTCTTTGAAGGTTTTTGAAAAAAACTATGCAAATACAAAGACCTTGAGAGGGAAATTGAAAAATGTGGCACTTAAAGTAAAACTCTTGCTGCTGGAATTGGACCTTTGGGTTTGATAAAGTAAGGAACTCAACAATAACGAAACAAATTCCCTGGTGCATCATCTCTCCAGGAAATCCCAAAATAGTTCTCACAAGCGCAGTTAATATCCATCGAAGAACTTTGTTTATTTAATTTTTTTATTGTTTCAAATAGCCGTCTTTTGCTTAAAAAAAGTTGAAAAAAAAATCACATCCTTCTCTTACCCTGGATCAGTCTTTATGACTCGGAATGTGATTATAAAACAAATGCATGTCAAAAGGATTTTTTATAATACGAGTGTCGTTCAAAAAGTCTTAATCCTCAACCAGAAGGCGTTGCAGAAACAAGAATGTTTTTTTTACTATTTAAGTATAGTCCTCCTTGATATCAATGCACTTGGTCCAACGATGCATTGCAATCCAATCACGGAAGATGATGGCGTCCTGGTTCTCCAAAATCTCCTCCACAGCACATATAAGCTCATCATTGTTTACAAAATGGCGACCACCTAGGTGGGATTTGAGTTTAGGAAACAGCAAGAGGTTAGATGGAGCTAGGTCTGGTGAGTAAGGACGTGGCGTTTGAATTCAAAGCAAGGGTTGACTGCAACCAGAATAGTGCGAACCGGTGCATTATCCTGGAGCAAGAACACACCTGTATGCTTCTTCCCTCTGAGTTTCGACTTGACTTCTTCACTTGTCTTAATTCTGATGCATAGTACTGTCCATCAATAAGCTTTTCCTTTTTCATGTAGTCTTTCACGATTAGGACTACAGAATCCTCCCAAAACGAAAGCCTTAACCTGCTCGCTTGAACTTCTTCGGTGGGGGAGAACTAGAGTGTTTCCAATGTTTGCTTTGAATCTTTGATAAATGTTCAAAGCTGTAAACCGGTCGTTTCATCTTGAGTTATAATAGTTACACTGGATGATCTCAGTGTCAGCCTAGAAGCAAGTTAGAAATGTCCGGGAATTATCAACCTTTTACAGCTTCTGCTCTGGTGACAACATTTTTGGGACCCCTCTTGCAGACAGCAAGCTCATCCCCATTTTCTTAGTTAAAACATTATGGCCCGAACTAGAACTAATATCCCACCCCCGGATTTACCTAAGGACCTCTGTCATCCCAAGCAATACGATAAATGGCATCAGCTTGTTCATTAGTGGCTGAGGTTTTTTGAAAAACTGAATGTGAGTCAAATTCTCTGCCGTTTCTGTCCCGCTTGAATTACGTAGCTCACTTCTTTACAGTTGCACAGAAAGGGGAGTCCTCAGCAAGTGCCTCTCATACCTTTCTTTTGTAGATACTTTACGACTGCTAGAACCTATGTTTTGCCGATTTCTAAATTTGTCGCACACTTCACACATTTGTATGGGTCTCACCTGCACAGAAATTAAGACAGAAAATTGAATTAGTTTTTCTTGTTTTATAAAAAATAAAAAGTAAAAAAAGTAGGAGTAATAGATAGTGGCTCGGATTGAGGAATCAGAGAGCCGAGTTCGAATTCCTGTCGAATCCCTTACATTCAGTTACAGTGTAACCCGGATATTAGGGAGTTGTCGGGACCGGAGAAGAAGTCTCTTATATCTGGGTTTCTCTTATATCCGGGTTTGGACTATTTTATATACATTAACAGGCTCTAATTTGGGACCAGAGAAAATCTCTCTTATATCCGGGTTTCTCTTATATCCGGGTCTTTTATATCCGGGTTACACTGTACATGCTAATATCCTTGGGAAAGGTATGAATCCTCTTCTCCTCCTAGCTATGGTTAAACAGCAGGACAGACCGGGTTCTATGGCCTTCGATGGCAACCGGTCTACTGCAGAAAGAAATAGCAACCTACTGCGGGGAAAAAATATGCCTCGTCAGTCATGTATCGAAAGATACACGATCGAATCAGCGTGTATCACACATGGCACATAACTAACTGACTGGGTTTTGTGTTGCCACAACAAAAAGGCTTCTTTTGTGTGAGGCTTACAACTTTTTGTACGACCCTCGTAATAATAACAGTAATAAGAAGAAATAAATAAATTAATTAAAAAAAATATTTACTCGGAGTTTGAAATCACTCATCAGGAGACAAATGTATTTTTGATTTATTTTGACATATCATTATTTAGAAACAAACCCTTTTACTCAACCCTGTATATAATGAAAAATAATTCGCTGCGCATTTATCTCAAATCAAAATTCACATTAATACCTAACTTCTGAATAATTTCAAATACGCTTACATCATAAGCTAAAATATTTCAAGGAAAACAAATTCAAATAAGTATACGTCATAACTGAATGTGTTTTAAGAAACAAATCACATTTATGAAAATAAATAAAAAAAAAATAGAATTATTTCCTAATGAGTGGATTTAAGAATCTGATAAACTGTTTACTTATCTCTCCTGGATTTTTACGGTACGGATTCGGAAATCCGCTCATCAGGACGTACAGCAGCCATAAGATATCGTTCAACATGAAAGATTCTATGAATAGCTCCTCCATAGCAAAATATATATGAGAGGTTAATAAAAAGAAAAGGAAAATAAAGCCATCAATACAATGCGTCATCCTAAAAAGAAGACAAAGCTATTGCAGTAGCGGGACTTACTGCAGATTTTACCGAGAAGAGAAACTGGCCATAGGCACCTTCAGAAATCAATGGATCCTATTAAATAAATAGAAGACAATATTAACTAAATAACAAACTTAGAAGATAATATTTGTTTGCGCATCTGCCGCCGAGTAGATGACGAGATTATTTTGAACTATTTTGGAATCTTTCACGATATGGAAAACATGTGGATTGCTTTATAAGATAGAACCGTTACCTAATTAATTACGAGCTGATGAAGCAGACTGGTAAAACTATATTGATAAGTGAGCGACATTTTATATCTTATATTTCAATTCGGTAAGTATATAACACGATCACGAGTCCCGTAACTCCTCAGGGTCGTAGTTACAACATAGGCACAGGCAAGATAGCCTCTAGGCTGGTTTGAATTCAGAGTTTTAATTTCTCCCAGCCTAACAGCCACCCAAGGCTATAGAACCCAGTTTTTCCGACTATTTACGCATAAACTGGGGGAGAAAACTAGGATTCATAAATTTCCCAAGGGTACTAGCACGTAAGTGAATGTAACAAACACGTCAGGAATTCGAATTCGGTTCACCGATACATCAATCAGAGACGCACTGCATAACTCTATCGTGCTAATATATATATATATATATATATATATATATATATATACGCACGGGAGTTATGGAGTGCGTCTCAATCAGAGAATAGGAACCGAATTCGAATTAATCTCAGTTCATTACATTATATATATATATATATATATATATATATATATATATATATATATATACACACACATATATATATATATATATATATATATATATATATATATTCCATTCAGAACTGACAAAACTATGTAGTCTGCAATGATTACTGCCGAACAGCACTATATATATATATATATATATATATATATATATATAAGAAGGTCTGAACATATATATATATATATATATATATATATATATATATATATATATATTTATACAAACATATATATATATATGTGTGTGTGTGTATGTATATTCAGATCTTCTTATTCCTATAAACATATTTAATGGATACACGTATTTGAGCAGATAGATTGAATTTGTTTCATTGCATATCAACAACTTATGGGACATTTAATGTCAAAATGTAATTTTCTTGGGAGCTTTGATGTAAGAAAAATGATACAAGTTATTCTGCTTTCACAATTGAATACATGGTAGATGATACTCAGCTTTTGTGCATATACAGTGTGCGTTGGGTAACTACCTCCTCAAGTGTCTTGAGGAGGTAGTTTTGCCCTGTGTCAAGAATGTGCCTGTTGAAAGTCTCTGTGTCTGGTAACAGGATTATGCACCATGCCACACAAGCAGGAGAACCCAGTAATAGCTGTCAGACAATTTCTGCGACCACATCGCCCCTAACATCTTGCCACCTAACTCCCCAGGAAGCAATCTGCTTGATTATTATGCATGAGGCGAACCTGAGCGGATCACTAACAAAACTTATAGCACCAAAGATGAACTGAAAGCAAGGATTATGGAAGTATTCACCAACTTAAACAAGGAAATCGTGCAGAAATTTCATGATAGTTTTCTTTATTTTTGGCAAATATATCTGTTAAATTAAGATGTCGGTGTTATTTTCATGTTTGGTAATTTTGAAGACAGTGTATTTATCGCACCCTGTTTGTGTGGATATAATTACTAGAGGCGCTGATATTTGTGTTTTATATTGTAGTTTTGTTGAACTTATATTTTGGAATAGAGTTTGATTTAAGAAATTGTAGGATTTTATATTGATTAATGTCATGAAATCTCTTTTATCTTGTTTGGTCGATTTTGGTTCGCGGTATAACAAACTCTATGTGTTATTTAATGCTGAAATCTAAATATTATCAAAAATATTATGGCTTCAACTAAATATATTTTGAACGTAGTCTTATGACTTTAACCAGACGTAAAATGTATTGTTGGTCATTTTACTGTAAAATGTATTGTTGGTCATTTTGCTATAAAATATATTATTGGTATTTCTTCTATAAAATGGATTGTTGGTCATTTTGCTATAAAATTTATTGTTGTTTATTATGTATTGTTGGTCATTTTGCTATAAAATGTATTGTTGGTTATTTTACTATAAAATGTATTGATGGTCATTTTTCCATAAAATGTATTGTTGGTTATTTTGCTATAAAATATATTATTGGTATTTTCTATAAAATGTATTGTTGGTCATTTTGCTATAAATATTTTTATTCATACCTTTTTTTTTTATTTGGGAGGTTCACTATTTGTCCATATCTGGGACCCTAACGATAGCTTCTACTCTGGATGAACCTGGGATGCACTGCATTTAAGGGGTGGTTCCATGCTCCTTAAAACCTCCAGATCAGAAGTTTTGCTACCGGATGTAGTTTATCGGCATACCCATGACTATATTTGAGTATATATCGCTGTTTTTAAACAGTCTACTTAATGTCTACAATCATGGGCAATCGAAAGTTTTAATAAAAAAAATTTGTTTCTTGGTAGGTATTTAACTTACGTCCCTTATATTGAGCAAGCCCCCTACAATCCAGGTGCACTTTTATATACCTAAATAGACTCCACCCTAACCCGGGGCGGTAGCAACTGTTAAGTCCCCAGCTATGGGCAAATAGTGGACATCCAAACAAAACACTACGAAAGCATAGAAATACCTTTTTAGAGTAAACATACCAGCAATAACTTTTTATATAAAATGTACCTATAATACTTATATATAGTAAAACTGTCAACGATACCTATTTATAGTAAAACTACCAGCAATACCTTTTTTTTATAAAAAGTACCAATAATACTTATTTATAGCAAAGCTACCAACAATACCTATTTATAGTAAAAATACCAGCAATACCTTTTTATATAAAATGTACCAATAATACTTATTTATAGTAAAACTGTCAACGATACCTATTTATAGTAAAATTACTAGCAATACCTTTTTATATAAAAAGTACCAATAATACTTATTTATAGCAAAGCTAACAATACCTAATAGTAAAAATAACATTTTTTTATATAAAATGTGCCAAAATACCAGCAATTTATACTACCATTTTATATAAAATAACGACAATACCTATTTATAGTAAAAATACCAACAATACGTTTTTATATAAAATGTTAATACTTATTACCTATTCATAGTAAAACTACCAACAATACCTATTTATATAAAAGTACAAATAAAACTACCAGCAAAAGCTACCAACAATACCTATTTATATAAAAATACCAGTACCAATAAAATTATTTTTATAAAACTAATCAAATACTAACGACAATACCTATTTATATAAAAGTAAATAATACTTATTTATATGCAATACCATTTTTATATAAAAATGTAATACCAATTTAAAATGTTACCAATAATACTTATTTATAGTAAAACTGTCAACGATACCTATTCATAGTAAAACTACCAGCAATACCTTTTTATAAAAAGTAAAATAATTATATGCAAAATAATACTTATTTATAGTAAAAAGCTACCAACAATACCTATTTATAGTAAAAATATAGCAATACCTTTTTTATATAAAAAATGTACCAATAATACTATTTATTTATAGTAAAACTGTCAACGATACCTATTTATAGTAAAATTAAACTAGCAATACTATTTTTTTATAAAAAGTACCAATAATTTATATAAAAACTACCGACAATACCAATTTTTACTTATTTACCAGTAATACCTTTTTTTATATAAAATGTACCAATAATACTTACAATACCTATTTATAGTAAAAATACCAGCAATACCTTTTTATATAAAATGTACCAATAATTTATAACAAAGCTACCGACAATACCTATTTATAGTAAAAATACTAATCAATATAAAATGTACCTATTTATTTATAAAAAACTACCAGCCAGCAATACCTTTTTGTATAAAAAAGTACCAATAATACTTATTTATAGCAAAGCTAAAAATACCAACAATATAAAATGTACCAATATTTATAGTAAAATAACCAATTAAAACTACCTAATTTTTTTTATTTAAAAAGTACCAATACCATTTATAATAATACCTATTTATAGTAAAAATACCAATAATATGTATAAAATGATACCTATTTATAGTAAAACTACCACCTAATTATAGTAAAACTTTTTATATAAAAAGTACCAATAATATTTATAGCTTATTTATTTATAGTAAAAATACCAGCAATACCTTTTTATATAAAATGTACAATAATACCTATTTTATAGTAAAAATACCAATAATACTTATTTATAGCAAAAGCTAACAATACCTTTTATATAAAAATACCACCAATAATTTTTATATAAAATGTATTAATAATTTAAAAACTGTCAACGATACCTATTTATAGTAAAACTACCAGCAATACCTTTTATATAAAAAGTACCAATAATTTAAAAATGTACCAATAATACTTATTTATGGTAAAACTGTCAATATTTAAAACTACCAACAATACCTTTTTTAAAAGAAATTACCAATAATGCTACCGACAATACCTATTTATAGTAAAAAT
>CAHIKZ030000405.1:125000-137500 GCA_903632075.3 Acanthosepion pharaonis | reverse complement strand
GGTTAGCAACCAGTCTAGAAAACGGATAACTTTAAAATAATTTTAAAAGAAGTCTATTGTCTTGGCGAAGCACATGCGATATGCAGTTAATTTAAAGTGACACTATGATCCTGGCTGCAGTCAGCCTTGATTGGTTGGTATAAATTAATTCGCTTGGCGTTTTTTTAGCAGTTGAGCTGAGAAAATTGTCATATTTATATATAATTCTTACAATGTGTGTGTATGTATGTAATCGGATGTTGTTTATGCATTTCTACAGTTTTTATCCGATTTCAATGACCACACTATAAATGTTACACTATTTACATTATTTGGACTATTGTGCGAATCTTTGTTACCATGTTTATCACAAGGTTTCGGCCATTGTACGCTCCGAACCGAATCTTTATTTTTTTCTGTAGACTGTCAGGACGTCTAGTTATTTGGGTTTAACCAGGTATTGAACTGACAACTCTTTGGATCTTGTCACTGAATCTAACCAACGCCTTTATCCACTGTGCCATGTATCCTTAACGACATATGTATATGAATTTCTGGGACTTATAAACTTAATGTCTTCAAGAAAGATTTTTACCAGTGTTCATATTGCAATTTTTGCTGTTATCATTTTATATTTTTACCAGAGCTAATATTGCAATTTTCATTGTTATTATTGCTTTTTTTTTTCTGGCACTCCTTATTACTGGTTCCATATTGTATTCATTTCTATGCTTGGTCGTTTTTGTTAGATAGATAATTCTTCAGTTTTTATTTTGGAAAAAAATTACAACCTTG
Source organism: Acanthosepion pharaonis (assembly GCA_903632075.3). NCBI lineage: Eukaryota > Metazoa > Mollusca > Cephalopoda > Sepiida > Sepiidae > Acanthosepion > Acanthosepion pharaonis. Next base: position 136,726 of record CAHIKZ030000405.1, on the reverse strand, counting down.
AATGTGAAAAATCGAAAAAACTGATTTTTTACACTTTGTGCAAAAATCAAAGGCAAAATGTCTGTAAAAAAAAACAGCGTACAATCAATTTACAGAGTTGAAATCTAACGCAAAAGATTATTAGAATTATAAAAAAAATATATTATAAATAAAAATTATCCTATATTATTATTATGACGGTCCATGGAAAATGTTCCTTCCTTGCAAGATTGAGAACTCAAAAACGGCCCTTTTCAGGGCCACACCCCATTTAAATTGTTACCCGCCCATTTGGGGATGTGCCTCAGTTGCACCCAATTGCTGTTACTAATAAACTGACTTTAAACTTAAACTGCTCCAATTGAACGGCAAAAATTCCCAGTAATGAAACATCCGGTCGAAGATGGATTATACTGCTGGTAGATAATTTTACCTCGGAATGAGTTGAACGCCGTTGGATGACATTAATATGTATATATCGAGGATATTTAAGAAATGTAAGTTTTTAGAGATGTCCACTAAAAATTAAAAAAAAAATAAAATAGAACGACTTTTCTGTTCAAAATCACTTTTTTCAGCATTTTTTTATTATTATCATTTGATCGATTTATTATTATTATTATTATTATTATTATTATCATTATTATTATTATTATTATTATCATTTGATCGATTTAGCTGGGACATTCAAGAGTCAAACACACCAACCTTTCACGATCCTATATCAAGGAGAGAATCTAATTAGGGACGCATACTGTGTCATAGCGTAACTGGTCAATGTAGGTGGTGGCTGGGCGGCCAACTCGTCTTACGCCATGGCTAGGTGCCCAGAACAGTAGATCACTCAAAAGTTCTCGTTTTGCCATGGTTTGCGTATGGCTTGTGACCATGGCTTGTGCAAAGCGCATTCGGCGTTCGCGTAAGATTGTAGAAATATCAAGGGATGGGTCCATAGAGCTGTGATTTAGTTGAATGTTATCTCCAGGAGTTAAGTATAGATTTCCGTATCCGAATGCATCAAGCTTAGGCATTAGGGTTTTAGTAAATGTCCAGGTAGCAGCGCCATAAGCGCGCCTTAGAATCGGTTTAAGATGTCCAGTATTGTTAAAAACGAAATTAACACCGTGATTTTTTACTATTAGGTTGGTGCAAAAATAATGACGTAATAATGTCGTTTTTTGACGTAATTTTTAAGGTCAAAAAACGACATTAATACGTCATTATTTTTGCACTAACCTAATATTAAATAACTGCTTTGGAATACAACCAAATACATATAAAATCCAGCAATATTTTAACATCAGCATAAATATTCGGTCTATCTATGATTCTAAGAGTGGTGCAATTGGTAATACGAATAAATCGTTAAACACAAAAGACCGTACTTTGGAGAAAGCAATTTTCTTTTATATCGTCACCAACACCTTCATAAAAAATCAATATCCTTTTTCTCACCGGATATGTATCGAATCAGCGTATAAATATACACGCTTTTCTGATCATTTATTTTATAATAGTCACTGGAAGAAATGTGATCAATACTTTATTGATATTTTGGAACACTGATCAAATTAAGTTGTTCAAACTTTTCAGTTGTGTTTCGTTTAGTAATTAAAAGATTTTAAAATTTACCAAAATCAATTGAAAGGAATATAATTGACGATATTGTCTCTTCTTATTCTTTATTCAACTATGCATACATAGATAGAGAATGATAGACAGAAAAATATAAATAGATAGATAGATAGATAGATAGATAGATAGATAGATAGATAGATATGATGTGCCCAAGAGAAACATAGACAGACATAAAGACAAACACAGATAGATATAAATAGATAGAGATAGATAGATATGAACATCCCGAGAGATACATAGACAGACAGACATATAAACATATATACAAACACAGATAGATATGAACAGCTTGAGATAGATATGAACAACCAGATATAGATTTAAAGATAGTCAGGTAGACAAAGATACAAACACAGAAAGATATTAACAGCTTGAGATAGATAGATAGAAAGATAGATAGATAGAAAGATAGATAGATAGATAGATAGTCATAAATCACAGATATAAACAAACTTATATAGCACAATTATTAACATGATTTTGATTTACATTTTTCGCTATATGCTACCCAATTCGTTGATTTAATTGCGATGGGTTGGATTTTGTGTATTAACAAGAATAGACATTACTTAGATAGTTAAGAATTTTGTTTTTAAAATAAATCTATTTGGATACGAATTTATCTGTATACCTTCGTAAATACATAGATCAATTCAAGAACATAAATTGAATATATAGATTTTTTTTTCTCGAAGAATGGCGTGTCTAACGTAAATGTATTTCAGGTAATGTGTTTAACTACAGTCGTATATTTAAATATGGCAGTCATGGTATACGTGAAATAGAAATATTGACTTGTGGTTGTTAGTGAATCAATATTTGTAAAACTGAATATTAACGTTCATTTTGCCGGATCGAATGCACTAATATAAATGAGGTTATCTTTGTGCATGTAGAAATATATTAATACGAGGTTTGATCAAAAAGTATCGGGACTTGGCGGAGACCGACCTTCAACTCAGTCGCGCGTACGCGCTTACATGATGTGGTTCTCGCTCACTTCTATCGTTTATGACAGTGGAAGGAAGGAAAATTCGTAGAATGTGGTCGTTCCAGCAACACGCCATTGAGGTTCCATCAGTGACCAGGCCTTGTGCATCAGTTTCTCCGATATTAACCATTATATTCCCCAGATCACTATGCTTGCGACTTTTTCATTTTCAAAAATCAAATCCCACTTGAAAGGATTTCAAGATGTCGAGAAAATCCAATAAAATGTAACGAGGCAACTGATCGTTTATACCAAAAAGGAGTTCCATAAATGGTTCCCCCAATGGAAATGACGTTGGATATAATGTGTGGCTTCAGAATAGGAACTACCTTGAAGGAGATTAAATATGTATTGTAGTTATCTTTTTTTATACTACAAGTCCCGATAATTTTTCATTAAACCTCTTATAAAAGAGTATATATTGAACAAAATTATTAAATGTTCAATGATCTTATCTCTTTGACCGACTTCAGAGTTTCGTGTCGAATAGCTTAGCAGAGTTAAGTGTTCGATAAATTCATTAAACATTAATCGAATTTAGTGAATATTATAACTAGTTATTTATTAAGCTATTTTTGGTAGAATTTCAGCTAACATAAGTTGTAATTTTACGTATTGTTTTAGGTGTATTTGAGTTGAATTCATATTAGTCGTAGTAAAAGGCTATATTTTATCAGTTTACAAAAGTAATTATGATAATACAAATACTCTCAATTCTCGTCTTCCGATTTCTCGTTTTCCTGTTAAAAGATCTATATACAACTGAATCGTCATATTCTGTGTTCCTGAATTCTGTTTTTTTTTTAATTTTTTTTTATTGTCCTTTTCTTCACTCTTCATTAAAGGCTTCTCATTCTATTGCACTCAGAGTAACTCCTTGCGTGTTAGTGGCCTTATCGCCTTGCTTGGGGTGAAATGATTAAAAAAATACAATATTTAAGGCTATTCACATAAATAATTTATGTGAATAGCCTCAAATATTATTCACTCTTTCGGAATTAAACAATGATTACGTAATTTTTTCGGTGAATATATATGAATAAGTATCCATGTTTGAATAAAACCGCATCTTTCAAATCAAAGATTATACTAGAATTTGTGTTAATACTTGGTTGATACTACAAATATAAAATAAACATTTCGAGGGAGTCTATGTGTGATTGTATAAATTTAAGCACATCCATTGAAGATATAGATCAAATACGAGAAAATGTTTAAAGGAACAAGTAGGAAAACCTTTATAAATTTCACATGTTTCGATCTTTATTTAGCTTCATCTGAAAATTTTGAAAGTGGAATAATCCAGAATGGTTTCGATTTTTTAAAAAAATTGTATGTTGCTTTATTTTTAGTGGTTGTGTAGGCATGTGTCGTTTTTCTTCAAAAAGGACAATTATACTTAACATCAGGAAGAGACAGTTAAATTTCTAAGGCACAAGGAAAGAAGGCTTGAAAAATTTGACACTCACAGGGCATATTGAAGGCAAGAGGTACAGATGAAAATTGAGCATAGCCTACCAAAAAAGCTTGTGTAAATGTAAATGATTGGCAGAACAGGATTTCGAAGAAATAGCGAAACAACAAATTATCAGAGCTACAAAAGAGATGATAATGTGAAGAGCCATGATCGCCAACACCATGAAGAAACATGTCATACGAAAGAAGATGTTATTCTACATGAAATGTAAACCAAGTTATTCTGTATGAATTTCAATGTGATCCAAAACGTGTCTTCATAATTATAGTTGGCTACGTCCATTCTGCGTATGACACTGTCTATCTATAAAACTTAATCGGTTAATATCAATTTTAATCCATGTATTCGAATATTTATTATTCATATATATATATATATATATATATATATATATATATATATATATATATATATATATATATATATATATCTAATTTTGTTCTCAATAAAGTAGAAAATCCAATGAAAAGTATATCACACACACACATATATATATATTTATATATATATATACAAAATATATATATATATATATATATATATATATATATATATATATATATATATATATATATATATATATATATATATATATATATATTATCTGTCTAATTTTGCTCTCCATAAACTGGAAAATCCAATGAAATGTATATAGAAACATATATATATATATATATATATATATATATATATATATATATATATATATATATTTATACACATACATACATACATACACACACACACACACACATATATATATATATATATATATATATATATATATCTGTCTAATTTTGCTCTCCATAAACTGGAAAATCCAATGAAATGTCTATAGAAACACACACACACACACACACACACACACACACACACACACACACACATATATATATATATATATATATATATATATATATATATATATGTAAATATATATATGTGTAAAATGTTCATATGTGCCGTCTGCTTTGTCCAGTCCAAGTCTGATACTGACTATCTATAAAACTTAATCGATTAATATCAATATTATTCCGTCTATATATATATATATATATATATATATATATATATATATATATATATATATATATATATATATATATATATATATATATGTGTGTGTGTGTGTACAAATATGTGTGTGTACAAGTGTTTATATATATATTTTAAAACTTGGAAGTGGCGATATCTCATCATTAATATATTAATTCTGGCCTCTGTCTTAACCCACGGCGAATATTTAGTCTTCAGTTTTAAAATTATTCAGTTCTTACTTTTTGTGACAGCTAGTATTCATATGGAAATGGGGTCCATTTACCCTTACGTATGAAAAATCTTTTACATAAATAAAGACTTACGGGCACATCAAATTGAAACGCCTGTTCCTGTATAGTCACCGAAGTTAAGCCTGGTTAATAACTATATATGGGTGACCGCCGCTGGAAAATACCAGATTCCGCAAGCTTGGATTTGCCGTGTTGTAATGGATAATGGCTCGGAATTCTTAATCGGAGAGACGAGTTCAAGTACCCGTTGTGTTCGTTATATTTATTTACACGGAAATAGCCTTGGGACCGGTATGGGTCCACCTATTTTCCTGTTTAATTATGGGTTAACTTCCATCGCTGAATCACTATTATCTCGCTCCAAAAATTCTTACAATCTAAAAACATTTCTGTCTTTGAATAGCCTAAAAAAGATAGATATGACGTAAAAAAAAATCTATCAATCAATTGTACATAATTAAGCTTCAATATTATATTTATTGTACTTCGTGAAAATTGAAATATCTTAGAGTAGGGGTCTCATATCATAGATTTGGAGGGAGAAAATGAGGTCATAGTTTTGACACTGGACTGCAAAATAAATTATCGTACCAATAAATAGGTAATTATAAATACTTTTAATAAAAATCAGATCATCTGAAATGATCATCTGATCATTTATGCTTATTATGAAATGGACAAAGTCCGACATTTATTTTAAGACATTTTTTATGTTTATACATTCTTTTTTATAGATACAAATATTTAAGTAAGTGATGTGTTTATAATAAACAGTATTTCATAGAAAATATGCGTTCTTCGACAGGGATCGAAACTGTATCCTATACGGAACCGTCATATAGCCTGACGTGCTTTTACATCTGTGGCGAAATCGGTAAAACCATGTCAGGCTATATTACAAGAGGACCTATATCTTTAGGATGTCAAAATTGAACAAATGCAGAAATATTTCGGTAGTGAATAACAGAAGATGGAACATTGAACAGAGAAATCAGAAGAGGCATAGGCATAGCGTATTTTCCTCCAGATTTTTCTATAGTGTTATTCACTTCCTTGAACACTCATAACATTGCGTGATATAATTGCACTTTCAATGACACCATTAATGGGGGTCAAGAAATGTATTCCTTAATCCAGGATGTACAATGTTAATCCAGTGCAAAAATACAGATGTGTTAGTGGAAGTACCATCTTTTTTTCTTTTTTTTTTAAGCGTTTCACCTAAGCAAGGCGAGAAGCCACTAGGACGCAAGGGGTTACAGAAAATTTAGAACAAGATCAGATAGGAGTGATAGAGGAAAGGATGAGGAGAAGGATAGTGGATAGATCAAGGCAACTGGAGATGTCGATTGACATTACATTTGAATAGCTGGAGATTATAGCTCTCAGGGAAAGTGGAATAGGTAAGGGAGTTCCACAGGCGAGAGGTGCGAGACATGAAGCTATTGAAGTAGAAGAGACGGCTACATTTAGGCGTTTCGACAGTGAAGGGGTGAGAGCGGGATGCCAGCCTCGTAGGGCGCTTGAATTCATGAAGTCTAGGAACCAGGGAATGCAGCTCCTAGGAGCAATTGCCATGAAAGTATTTGTAAAACAGACATACAGAGGCGACGGCGCGTCTATGAGAAAGTGACTGTAGACGAGATGCCAGAGCAGGGTCAATTATATTGCATATCCGCCTCTGGAGCCTATCAAGAACACCGAGGCAAACAGAAGGGGCTCCAGACCAGCAATACTCCATGCAAGGACGAATTGTTGATTTGTAGATCTGGAGGATCGATTCCGGGGAGAAAAATTTCCTGCACAGGGAGCCAACTTTCCTTGCGGTGGACGAAGCAATTGACTCAATGTATTTGTTCCATCTCGGGTCATACCGAGCAGCCACAGAGAGTTGCTCTCGAGAAGCATTCTAATGGAGGGCAGGGAAGGATCTCTGTGGTGATTAATAGAGAACAGTTTTGTTTTTGAAGCATTAATGTTGACCAGCCAATTCCTGCCCCAATTCACAACCGATTAGAGGTCCTTTTCGATACGCACGGCCAGGTTAATTTTGTAAACTCCATGAGATCTATTAAAAGAAAAAGAACATAGAATGATGAAAAAGACGCCAAACTTGACGAAAACGAAACTTTACTTTGTTAATGTTATTATTAAGAGGAAAGATCAAAGTTTATTTTAATTATTTTTTTAAAAATTTCCTTCTTTTTAGAACATTCTGAATTTTGATTTAAAAATCCTTGTTTCTCTTTGTAACACCGGAAATAGTAAAATAACATAGACAATTTTTAGCATTTTTTTTTGTATGACACACAATAATTGGGAAAATCTTGCAAAAATAAGATAGTTGTTAATGAAACTTTCAGAAACTATTCACAGATGATCGAAATTATTATAAATATATATATATTTTTTATTAAAGTCATGGCAGAAATAGTTGTTTATATTTATTACCGCCACCCCATAACTAATAACTTTTATGAAAACTCTAGAAATTCGATCGAGTCCATTTTAGTAATTACAACCGTTAAAAGCACAAGGCTTTGAGGAATGCTAATCATGTTTTTTTGTTGTTTTTAATTGTACCCCCCAACCTGAAAATCAGCTCTGAATTGTAACATACAAAACTCAATAAAACAAAGATATTTAATTTCAAATACTTTTATTTGCTTTTAGTTGTTTTTTATGAATATGGACAATATTTTCTGAAAGCAAAAATTTTTTCGATGAAATATGAATTTTTAATACAATTATTTGTTATTTCTTTAATTATAATAGATTTTTACATTTAAGTTGTTAAAATATTATAAAATTATTTAAAAGCCGCACCCGCTTTCGTAAGTCTCCTTATGAGATAGATATTTTAGCGCTTTGTAAAATGTATCGTTTTGACTAATCAGAAGACCCGCAGTAATTAAGAAATGTAATTTTGTGTTTATAATCGGGCTGTAATTACAAAGAACGGAAGATCAAGCAGAATACAATTAAATTGCCTTATCTCAGTTAAGCATTGTTCTCCGCTGTTAAGGCCTTTACTTTTGCGAAACACGTGTGGAGAAGTTAATTTGATTTTTTCAATTTCAACTGAGAAGGGTACCTACACGTATCAGTATCATCTTATGAAATTCATATGATCTTATTTCTATATTAATCTCAGTTATGTCATTTTTCCATAAATTAAAAATCAAAATTAATAATAAAATGAATGGAAATACAAATAACACAGTAAAATGTAGTAAATGTACATAAAATTATAGTATATTATGTACATTTCTGACAAAATTTCGTAAGAAATTTATCTATAAATTAATTAGATACATTTCTTATGAAATTTAATCTCACTCTTAACAGTCTTATTTTAATTTCTTTAGAATATATTTTCCATAAAGCATCGTAAACGTAAAGGTGAAAGCTAAGTACAAAAAAGAAAAAAAAAATAGAGCGCTGAATGTTTTCGTTAAAAATAACGAGGTAAATAATTTGTTCACTTAAATCTAAATAATTTCACTTTTCTCCATCCTTAGAACAAATTATCCTCAAGTGACGCGAAAAGTTATGACCTGCTTTGATTTGTTTTCAAATTACATCTTTTCGGCGCTGAAGCTAAGTTAAGCTTGGTTCAAAATATCTTAAATAAACATTATAATTTCTCGTTTTCTTAAAATAAGTTTTGAAAAAATGATAATTTATTTTTAAAAGAATTTCAACTTGAGATTTTCATTTTGATTTATAAAATGGAAAAAAAAATGGTTGCCATGATCTATTATCTGTCAATTTTGCTGACTCAAAAAAGGCAAGATATTTAACAAAAATTTCGAACGTGCTAGGAACGATTAAAAAATGTAAAAAAATACCCCCAAAATATTTTGATCTTTCCTCTTAATAATAACATAAACATTTAGATGATTCAATTTTGTTTTCGTCAAGTTTGGCGTCTTTTTCATCATGCTATGCTTTTTTTTAGCGATCTCGTGGAGGTACCTATGTTAGTGTATTTGTACGGATATTATTATAAATAAATAAAAATAAAATATAAAATTTTAATAATAATGAAAATTATAAATAAAGTAAAACAATAACATAAAAATGTTGTATAACATAAATTAAATACAGCTTAAAAATAATAAAAAATAATCCCAGCATACAAAAAAAACATTCCCACCAAAAGACGTTAAATTCAGTATCTTCACCACGAACCTTGGTACGGGCAACACGTGTCCAACTTCTCTCTGTGATATGGCTTGTCATACTACGGAGGAAATTCGCCCTTTTATTACGTGTACCATAAAACAATCGTAACCTAATAAATACACACACCAGTACACACAAAAATATAAATAAGTTGTATGAAATTAACATACAATTTACCGTTCTTTTCTTGTTATCTGTGTACATTTTATTTCATGTCAAGTGTGCTTTTATTAACCTTGTGTTTACAACACAAGGCTAATTTCTGCTACTATGATGTGAATACTCCTACAATATTATGGAGACCGTTAACGTGCATAAGAAAAAACAACCTATTCACCCACATATTTCAATATTTATGCTTAAATGTTTTATATAATCAGTAATCAGAAAGACATCCAATTTGTAATTTGCATTTGCGCGCATCCTTCTGCTAACATTGCAAGCTGTCTTCTTGGAGTGAATTTTAAATCTTTTCTTTTCGCTTTCCTTCTGTCGGAGTTTTTGTAGTTTTCTTTCCGTGTCTTCTATGAACATTTTGAAAAGTGTTTTAGCAGAAGACAGATACTGGGACGCTGAGATCCGAAGACGTATTCGGAGAGCAAAAGATGCATTCTAAAAGCTAAGCAGAGTATTAAGAAAAGGACAAATTTCTTTAGAAACAAAGTAAAGAGTCGTGAAATGTTACATGATCTCAGTCTTCCTATATGGCAGTGAATGCTGGAAATCGCCTCAAAGATGATGAAGAGATTTAAAACAGCAAAAACGTTGTTCTACAGAAGGATGCTGAGAATACCATGGAACGAACATGTGAGCAGTGATGAAGTTTTAAAGAAAATGGAAACAAGAAGGACACTTATACTTAACATCAAGAAGAGATAATTGAAATTTCTAGGGAACATAATGAGGAAAGAGGGCTTGGAAAATATGATACTCACAAGAGAGATTGAAAGCAAGATGGACAGATAAAAACAAAACATAAACTATTTTGTGTACTTGAGTAAATGGATGGCGGAACAAGGGTAGGATAAATAACAAAAAATAAAATTTATTAAGAGCTGGGTAGGACAGGAAATTGTGGAGAGCCATGATTGCCTACCTCGTGAGGAGACACGGCACGCAAAGAAGAAGTTAGGAAGATACGTTCATCGTTAAACCCCACTAATATACACAAAAATACACACAAAAATATAAATAAGTTGTATGAAATTAACATAGAATTTACCATTCTATTCTTGTTATTTGTGAACGGAAAGGATTTATGACTCATCCTTTTATTTATTCGGTCGTGCTAGTTCGGACATTTATGAGTCTATCACACCAACCATAACGGATATGCTTCAAGGTCAGAAGATCACTAGGGTTGTATTCTCTGTCATAACATAGCTAATTATATTTTCTAAAATATCCCACACATTCACTGGAGCGAGCACAGCACCAGCCATATATAATAATACTAGCTTAAAAGCCGCCCTATCGGGAGGCATTTAAGCTGGCTCCTCCAGAGTTCCCTTAATTGGGCCTTCATTACCATAGGCAGGGAGGATTAGATGCAATAGGCAACAATAAACTACAGAAGAACTCAAAATAGATCGCTTCATTTAAGTATTGCATTAATATTTAAGCTTATCTTAACGATAATTGTTAATGTATCTATCAAATGATTAGTAGACAGCAATCGATATCTCACAATTTACCTCTATATGTCGACACATTGAAACCTCAGTAAGCTAGGTATTTGGGCTCTAAACTCTTAGCATAAAAAACCAAGCACATCGTTGATAAACAAAAATCGTAGATTATTTATGAAGCAAGCCCATGTATAACATAATTCAGAAACAAGCTGTAGCCTTTGCTTGTTTTCTACGTATATACTTTTTAATATATAAATAAAGATGGGCGATTAAACGAATACTTCGATAAAGAAGTTTTAAAAGAAAGTGATAAGAAAGGAATTCAACGATAATTGTTCAGCCGCCACTAAATTCAAAACAAACAATTATTTTTATTTCATGGGTGACTCGTGCTGGATTTCGCAATTAATTTCGTTCATTTCCAAATTATTTCCAAGATATAAAAAAAATTGTTATAGTATAAAAAATAAGTTCGTCTGAAAAAATCACTTAAAAAAATGGCCGAAAACATTCGCAGTAATGAAAACTTGGGA
>CAHIKZ030000405.1:110000-117500 GCA_903632075.3 Acanthosepion pharaonis | reverse complement strand
TATTAAGTTGAAAGAAAGTTTACGGTAGATGGCTCTATGTTGCGTGTAGATACGGTTACATTTGTCATTCGTGTACATTTGTGCCTACTTCGTCTTAACGTGTGTAGTAGTGACTTCACTGAAAAGTGTTCTGTTTAATAATGACAGGATATTCAGATCATAAGCTATTTAACACAGCGTCATCTACCGTAAACGTTCTTTAAACTTAATGGCTAAAAAACGAAAGATATAATTGAGAAGTATTTTAACAGAGGACGGAAAATGCAACACTGAAATCGAAAGACGTATCGGAAGAAGCCAAAGATGAATTCTAAAAGCTAAGCAGAGTACTACAAATTACAAAAATCTTCGCTAGAAACAAAGAAAAGAGTACTAATCTTTGACGTGATATCTGTCCTTTTGTATCGCTGTGAGTGCTGAACAATCTCGTCAAATATAAAGAGAAATATGGTTTTACAGAAATATACTGAGGATACTATGGAGCAAATATCTGAGCAACGACAAAGTTTCAGAGAAAATGGAAACAAATGGAAATAACAATAACACCAGAAAGAGTCAGTTGAAATATCTAGGGTACATAATAAGAAAAGAGGGCTTGTAAAATCAGGTTGGAACAGCGATAGAGGAAAACAACGCATGGCATACTTAATGAGCTTGTACAGGGTTTAAGAGAAATAACAGCAAGACAAACTTTATTAAACTCTACAAAGGGCAGAAAATTATGGAAATCCATGATTACCTACTGTTGTTCATAATGACGGTCGACTTGAGTAGAGAATCCAGAGGTTAGCAGTGAATATCTTGAAGACAGTAGGAAAGCGTTGTTCACGTTAGCAGTGGATATTTTGAAGACAGTAGCAGAGCATAGTTCGTCCTTCTGTTTCTCTTCGCCTGACAAGCTGGACTGGACATTCGGGTAGAGTAGACAAAAATGGCCGCCTTTATACAGGACGGATTGAATGTTCTACGTCTTCTGATTGGTTAACCTTTTCTATTGGTGGACTATAAAGTGAGTCAAGTCATTTGAGCTAACTCACTAGTTACATATGCACAAAAAAAGCTGCAACACCTATGTCCTGAAGGGACACAGCACATAAAGAAAAAGTTCGAATACCGCTGCTATCTGTCCGAAATTCAAGTATCCCAGGACGAGAGCCCATAAAAACAATATTCCATTATTCTTTCCCAAACCATTAGGCGGCCAATAACTGCCACAGCTACACTACATCTTTAACTATTACACCGCATATGCTTCACACCGATAAACAATATGGATTTCGTTTCTCTAGATCAAATGCTGATGTGTTAACAGTTATTAATGAATTTATTTATCAAGCTTTAGATAAGAACAGTGAGGTTCTGGTTGTGGCTTTAGATATTTCGAAGACGTTTGATAGGCTTTCTCATGCTAGCCTTCTTCACAAGCTGAAGGTATCTCTGGTCTAATATTTGACCTGATTCAATCTTTCTTTACCAATTGTATCATGAGATTTGTATGAACAGCCACTCTTATAGATCCTTTCTCATTAATGTGGGGATACCCCAGGGCCCTGTCCTAGGGCATATATTGTTTCATATCAACGAACTTCTCGGTGTCATCAGTTCTCAACTTGGTATCTGTGCTGATGACAACTATTTACTACTGTCTTAATAGTAAGTCGGCGATATATGACAAAGAAAATGACCTCCAATCAGCTGTTAACTTAGGCAAGCAGTGACAACAGAAATGTGCTTCTACAGAGGGATGCTGAGAATTGGAAATTGTGAAAAGGATGAGCAGAAATCATAGAGTAAGAAATAAGTGATAATGAAAACATTAAGAAAATAAGAACAAGAAAAACAAAATTGGCTTAAAAAATTCACAGAGATTTGAAAAAAAAATATGTAAATTGTTGTAGAGTAGAACTGAGCATACTTCCTGTTCTTCCCTACTACTGTGACAATGGACTGTTCCTATTTATAAATATGGCAAGTAGCCATATTAAAGTAAGATTTGAGGAGAAGTTGATTTACTCAAGTTTTTCCATTCAGTTTAGTCTGATATATGACCAATAGATATTTCAAAGGCATTTGATAGACTTTGGCATGCTGGCCTTCTTCACAAGCTGAAGGTGTCTCTGGCCAAATATTTGGCCTGGGCCAATCTTTCTTAACAAATTGTGTAATGAGAGTTGTATTGAACAACCATTCTTCTAGATCCTTTCACATTAATGTGGGGATTCCCCAGGGTGTTATCCTAGGACATATGTTGTTTCTTATCAATGAACTTCTCAATGTCATCAGCTCTCAACTTGGTATCTGTGCTGATGACAACTATTTACTCCTGTCTGTCTTAATAGTAAGTCGGAGATATCTGTCAAAGTAAAACTGGTAGCTGATTTTGAAAACCATTAGGCGGCCAATAACTGCCACAGCTACACTATATCTTTAACTATTACACCACATATGCTTCACACCGATATATGGATTTCGTTTCTCTAGATGAAATGCTGATGTGTTAACAGTTATTAATGAATTTATTTATCAAGCTTTAGATAAGAACAGTGAGGTTCTGGTTGTGGCTTTAGATATTTTGAAAGCCTTTGATATGATTTACTATCCTAGCCTTCTTCACAAGTCTGAAGAACTACGGTGTCTCTGGTCGAATATTTGACCTTACCCAATCTCATATCAAATCGTGCAATGAAAATCGTGTTGAACGGCTATGCTTTTAAATCCTTTCACTTTATTGAGGTGGTTCTATACTTTGACCTACGCTGTTTCTTATCTTCGTCAACGACCTTTAAGATAAAATCAGTCCCCAACTAGGCATTTACACAACTATTTATTCCTGTTAACAATTGTTAACTGGGGCAATAAATGTCTTGTAAATTTTAAATTCTAGAAATGAACAGCTTAAGATTATAATAATCGGGGAAGCATCTTCTTGGTTGTCGGTTCTATAGAGCAGCGGTTCGTGGGAAAAAGCTCTTCGAGTGAAAAAAAAAAACATCTCAACAATGGAATACGAAGGGAATAAGGGTGGTTTGCTATAATGTGTGTGGCATGTCAGGTCTTAACTGTGAAGGTGACAACTGGTGGCACTAAGGAATGAAGTTTATCTGAACACTTTCCGTGGAAATAGCGATAGAAAAGCGAGAAACTCGTGACGTTTCGTCTGTGAGAAAAGGGTTGTAGGGAGGAAAATAATTTGTCACCCACATGGACGCGATAAACGAATTTGGACTCTATCTAAACTGGAAAGTGAAAACTGGTTAGCAGTACTCCATTTTCGGCTTGATCTAACTTTTGAAAAAGTAGAGGATGAAGTCAGGTCCTTACTGGAGCGGTACAAGGAATCGACCATTTTCCCAGTCTCTTTAGCGATGGATCGTATGTACGAATATTACTTATTTTACTAGAGTTGTTATTTTGTAAGATTAATGTCATACGAAGCCAGAGATATGAAGTGTCTCGTGAGGACCGAGATCACCATTCACGACCAGGCAGACTAGAATGGTAAAAATTAATCTAATAATATTCATTATTGTTAAGGGCTTATCAATTACAAACACCATGTTATTAATTGCAGTTTTGCAGTAAACAACGAGGTTGATTGAAATTTATTGAAAATATTAACATTTTAAGCAAGTATAAATTTTAGATAGAAACGAATACTATATCAGTCGTCACGATATACAGAATAGTTTGTTTCTATATTTTCAAATTTAAGATAATGTATTCTCAAATACTATTGATAGAAAGTAAACAAAAATAAGGTTATTTTTTCATTCATGTTAATATATAAACTCGAGTAGGATTTATAACATCTCAATTTATATCTAGCTATATCTTCAGTTTGTTCATAACTATCTATCTATCTATCTATCTATCTATCTATCTATCTATCTATCTATAAATATTCAAATAACACAAGTGAAAGTTTTAGTTTCTCCTTATCTATATGCACTCCAAAAAGAACAGGGATATGTTTGTGTAACGAAAAATTTGAACAATTTTCAATAATGAAATCTGAAGAACATTTCACGAAGAAAGACACCACCGCATTTGTGAGCATCGACTGAAATGCACAGAGACAACGTTAAAAAGCTTTTATAGTAAAACTTGAAAGTTTAAAGAATTCATAGTAATAAAAAAATCTCAACATTTCCTCGAAGACTTACATACATGCATACTTTTATATATATATATATATATATATATATATATATATATATATATATATATATATATTTTAAGCATTACGCCCCGAGCAAGGCGTGAAGCCACTAGGATGCAGAAGATTTGGAGTGAGAGCAGATAGGAGTGATAGAAGAAAGGATGAGGAGAAGGATAGTGGATAGATCAAGGTAACTGGAGATGTCGATTGACATTACATTTGAATAGTTGGAGATTATAGCTCTCAGGGAAACAGTAATTGGGAAGGGTGTTCCACAGGCGAGAGGTGCGAGGTATGAAGCTATTGGAGTAGAAGAGACGGCTAAATTTAAAATTTTCTACAGTGTAAGGGTGGGATCGGGATGCCAGCCTCGTAGGGCTCTTTAATTCATGGAGTCTGGGAACCAGTGAAAGCAGCTCAGTGGAGCAATTGCCATGAAAGTATTTGTAGAAAAGACAGAGAGAGGCGACGGCGCGTCTGTGAGAGAGTGACTGTAGACGAGATGCCAGATCAGGTCTAATTATCTGTGTGTGTGTGTGTGTATGCAGATATGTCAATAACTTCACTTTATGTGGCTCTATCTGAAAGTAATTGAGCACTGTGTTAAAAATAATCAACGTCAGACTTCGTTTGATTGAATTGTATTTTAACTGAATGATTATTTTTTTTTTTGAAGTAATGGGGCTGAATATTCCAGAAATCTTATTAAAGGAAATGGGCGCTCATCGGAAGGGTTCGAAGATGCGACCCTTTGGGAAGTGAAAAAACGCTGTTGGATCCAAAGTCCCTTAACTGGCTAGGTCACCGAAGCTAAGCAAAATTTGAACCATTCCTTTAAGCGAAATCCTTCTCATAATAAATTCTTCGGAATGTTTATATCTGCTCTTTCGTCTCTAAAGCTAAACAAAGTAATTTACGAAATGGATTTTTGTTTATCAATCAGTCGTTTCGATAAAAAAAAAAACTTTGAGTAGATAAATTTCGAGGAATTTATGACGACAAGGTTTCCACTTAAAGGCATGGGTCATACCTTTATTGTTCCGCAAGTGTTAAGAAACGTCGAATTTAACGACGGTTTCCCTTTTCTCAGAAGGACATGCTGGAGAGAATATTTTTATTTAATATGATTTGTCGAATATTTAATCCGGTAGACGAATATATATATATATATATATATATATATATATATATAAATCTTAAGTTTGTGTATCTGATTATATTTATGTATATTAAATATACTTTTAAAATATTGTTATATACATCTGTACACATAAGACGTAAATGTGGATGCATATATATATATATATATATATATATATATATATATATATATATATATATATATATATATATAAAAAATGCCGAAAACTTAATAAAACCTAAGTTTCATTGTTAATGTCTTTGTTATATTAATAGAAAAGACCAAAGGATTTTTTTATGTCAGTTATTTTTAATCCTTTTTAGAACGTTTCGAAATTTGGTTCAAGATCTTGTTTCTCTAAAGTCAACGTGGGACCATAAATTACTACAGGAAATGTGAGCGTATTTTGCGATGAAAAACACATTGATCGGAAAATTCTGGCATCAAACAGATAATTGGCGAATTTTAAAGAAACTTTCAGGATTTGTTCAAAAATGAATGAAACCATTTTTGAAACGTTTCTTTTTTCAGAAAATCTTTTTAAAATATTTTTTGCATCTGCTAATACGTGATTTATTTAATTTCTTGAAATTTCGAGAAATTCTTTTTGTACCTCTTAATGTTTATATTAGCTATGATACTGGGGGAATTTTAATCATCAAATATTTTTGGTCAAACAGGATCCTAAATTACTAGTAAAATATAAAATGCAATAAAACTAACAAATTATTTAAATCTTTTAATAGCTTTTATGAATAAAATATATTATGAACACTATCGTCGTATGAAATGAATTTTCATTTTTTAAATTTAAATTGGAATAATTTATAAACATTTCTTTTAAAATTCTGTATTTATTTTTTGCAGTCGTGACATTTATATCAAATAAAACCTAGATTTAATAATCATAAATGAAAAAAACATGCTACAATTCAGCGACAACTAATATTTTATAAATAATTTTGCATTTATTTTTGTGTGTATGAACGTGCCCATTTTGGTAAATACGGATGTCCTTATACGACACTATCAGAAAGTAACAGTGCTAAATATAGTAAATTTAAAATTTATTAGTAATTATCTGACATATAATATCTGACATATCGTCAACGAGCATTTTCGTTAGTAAGACTACAAAGCCAAATACCTAAAATTGCAAAAAAAGAAAAAAGAAAAAAAAACATTCCGAAGCGGAAATTATAATAACTTTTTGAGATTACTGAGTAGTTAAAAATAATATAAGAAAAGTTTATATACGCCATGTAAATTTATTACAATTATCTCCCACTTACAATTAATTAGCAAACATCAGGCTATCGATAAAGGTGTCAAAACTTTATAAAAACACAAAGCAGCGCGTTAAAAATTATTTTCTGTGATATTTTAAACTAAAAGTAAGAAACTAATTTCAATTCAGATTAATTAAAATTTAAATTGAAATAATTTTCTGAAATAACGTTTCAGAAAATTGTATTTTATTTTTGAACGATTTTTAAATAAAGTGAATTGTTTTCTCTTATCAACGTACGCGTATATGAATATATATATATATATATATATATATATATATATATGCATGTATGTATGCGTGTTTGCGTGCGTGCGTGTCTGTGTGCGCATGTGTATATATATATATATATATATATATATATATATATATATATAAATAAAGTATATGATTGGTGTATACGGAATGAATTTAACATTTTACATTCAACATCATCACTTGATAAGACACCGGGGGTGTTGAAACAAAATGGCTATTTTCGTAGTGATTTTATAACATATTTATGTTATAAATTTTTTTTAATTAAATAATTATATATATATATTGGATTTTCTCGTAATTTTCGACGTATGAGTGTACAGCAACTCACTTCATACAAGCGAACAGCCAAACTATTCGTACGTTTAAAAGCTTGTGAAGAAACAACCACTCTTTTAGGCAGAGTCACATGCAAAATGTCGCGTTTTTAGTTTGCTTCAAGGTCCACAAACGTCCATCCTTAAGTATGAATTCAGATTTGTGCTTCTTCTAGACTAGTTGCCACCCAAGGCTATAGGATCCAGTCTCTTCTGCAGAAGAGATGGACTCATACATTTCCCAATAATATTTCTACTTAAGTGAATGTAATTCGACTGAAATTAGCAAACGGTTCTCCGATTCCTCAAACCGAGGCGCAATCATGGATTACCAGTA
>CAHIKZ030000405.1:102500-105000 GCA_903632075.3 Acanthosepion pharaonis | reverse complement strand
TTTTTGTCGTTTTATAATTGAATAGTTTACCTATATGGCATATGTTCCATTATTGTATATAATTAAGTTACAATAAAACTTGTATTTTATATGAATATTACTTTATGAAAAATGACGTGTAGTAGGGTGTCCCCGTATCATATATGGGAGGCGGGCGGTCCATAGATTTTGGGGGAGTAGATTCGGTGGAGTTGATTTTAGCTTCACGGTTGAAGCCTTCTTCTGAGTGTCATCATCAAAATTTCTTTCCTATGCACTCCCACACTAACAATACACACAAACGCACACATACAGACACACGCAAACACTTACACTCACACACTCCCCACTATCTATCTATCTATCTATCTATCTATCTATCTATCTATCTATCTATATATATATATATATTGTCCTTGTATGCTGCAGGATCATAGAATTTACAAATAATCTATTCAGACAATAATCATTCATTAGAACAGAGAGAAAAAATGTGTTAAGTCTGGTGAGATTCTCCATATATCGAATAAGTGTATATATATATATATATATATATATATATATATATATATATATATATATGTCTGTGTGTGTGTGTGTGTGTGTGTGTGTATTGATATAATAGGAAAAAACTGTTATATTGATGATCCCAAGGTTTTAGTATGTTTTGTTCATATATATATATATATATATATATATATATATATATATATATATATATATATATATATATATTTTATATATATATATATATATATATATATATATATATATATATATATATATATGACCATTGTGATTCTGATGTACATATGACGGATTACCTGTAAGTTCTCGATTGGGCCATAAAGCCTTTTGACCTATTGCAACAGTATTTGGTCAGATCTTGGTAAGTATCGGGTCGGAGCAAGAATTTCTTAAGTGTCAACACATACACAAACACAAACACACACACATGTTCGTTCACGGGCTTGCGCGCACGCACACACGCAGCATCATACAGATACTGAGAGTCAGGTCGAATGTCATTTCCATGTATTCGCCTTAATACGAATCTATTTAAAACTGAACCGAAAAAATATTTCAAAATTAATGAATCTGCTATGAAACATTTTCAGGTATATATTAAATACAACATTACAGAGCGATCAATATATATATATATATATATATATATATATATATATATATATATATATATATATGTGTGTGTGTGTGTGTGTGTGTGTGTGTGTGTCTGTGTCTGTGCTTGTGATAGTGTGCGTGTAAAATTTTTAAAAACTATACTACAGACATACGTACCCGTCCATGACTATAAAATTACTTTTTAAGTAACCATCATTACATTATCAGCTACTATATAAACCAATAACTATGTATGCCGTAGCCTGACATGTATATATATATATATATATATATATATATATATATATATATATATATATATATATATATATATATACGTTTTTATCTATGCAGCTCTGTGTGTTTTCGCGCGCGCGCTTGTGTGACCGTGCGTGCGTGTCGATATAGATTTTCTACTTCCTCTTAATAATTTTCTCAATTGCTGTATCTTCTGTGTAGTATCGAAAAGTCTGTTCAGATCTATATAAGTTCTTTGAATTATCAATCGATATAAGACGGTGTTTGATCGATACAGTGCATGTTTTGAATTTTGCAAGGTGTTTATTTCTTGTATTATTGTGCACCTGTTTGAGAATCTTCATGTACGAAGTTATATCTGTCTCTGAAATATATATTAATGTTTATCCAATTCTCATTTGTAACCATTTGTTCATCAGCTTTTTTTACTCGCTTTATCTCACTCCCTCTCTCTCTCGCTATCTATCTATCTATCTATCTATCTATCTATCTATCTATCTATTTGTATATATATATATATATATATATATATATATATATATATATATATATATATATATATATATATATATATATATATATAAAAATCTTTTCTAAGATTTATGAAATCTCTTTTGAGATCTATGTATCTATCTGTTTGTTCTATCTATCTGTGTGTGTGTGCGCGCGTGTGTGTATGTATGTGCGGACTAAGTTATTTAAAATTTGAATATCGAGTTACCTTAAAAAAGATAAACTGAAATAAAATGGATTGAAATTTCAAAAGTAATCTTTAAATAGAAGTGTTTTTCATGCTCATTTTTTAGGTGACGAAACTAGAAAAAATATCCTATACATCGATACTTGCACAAATTCGATTTCAGTCACCAAGTACATGGTAACTTGATCTTCACAACATTTTTGTTACGAGGAATTTGTGATTAGGTTTCAAATCCTAAGTATAAAATCATTTCCAGCTAGATTATTTTACGCACACACGAACATACACACACAGAGGCACGGACAGGAATCTTATTGTTGTTTTGGCTGTTATTGTTATTATTATTATTGTTATTATTACGAAAACATTTACGAGTATATAAATATAAACCCATGCATTTATATGCAATTATATATATATATATGTATTTACACACGT
>CAHIKZ030000405.1:87500-100000 GCA_903632075.3 Acanthosepion pharaonis | reverse complement strand
ATAATAATGATAATAATAATAATAATCTCAGATTGATTGAAAAAGTTTCCTATAGACTCACTGAAGCCTTGTACTCACAATTACAGCCTACACCTAACGTAGTGCTTTGTCAATGTAAAATGTGCGTGATCTCAGGATTTTTATTTTTATTTTTATTTTTCTCAAAAAATTCTCAGTAGAAAATGACATGACACCATTTTTGACCTTAGATCTCTGGTGGGGACTCGAAAAGTAATGGGCATAGCACAAAAATTAAAGGAAAAATAATAATAAGCTATTTATTATTAAAACTTCACATAACAAATTCATTGTTATCAATATATCTCTCGCAGAAATAGCAAGAATAATAATCCGAAATATTTAGAGATTACATTTGATTTAAAATTCAACGTTTCTGAAATATTAAAATTTATTTTTCTTAAAGCTGATTTATATGCTGGCAACTTTATAATGGGAACCACATATTATTAGTTATTATTTTCTTATTTACGAAATTAGTATGGGACTAATTATTCTTCAACTTCATTTTAGCGGTCAGCTCGTTCGCATAACGCTTGTTTCTATGGATATTTAAAAGGCATATTCATATGCAAATATTTTTTATTTGTTCTACAATATGCTAAAGACTTAATAAAACAGAATCTATGGAATTAATTCGGTATTAAGCGCTTTGTTAAATGATCTGCTTATCACTTTTTGACATACATTGAATATATTCTGGTCTATTGTATTTATTAGACAGTTGAAAGTGCTTGACTTGTATTTTATATCTATTATGGCAGAACTAAATACACAAGTCAACTCACTTCGATATTCACATAAAAAAATACTTTTTTGCCTTCTGTTAAAAAGGAAAAAAACATTCTTTATTTCTTGTTTCTTTTCTCTATATATGTCTCAAACACACACATATATATGTATTCGTTAATGTGTATATTAATATATACTCATATTCTTTTCGATTAAACATTGACACACACACACACACACACACAAACACACACATACATATAATAAGAGTAGATAGCTCCAGTTCACACTCCTTCTCCCCGAAATTTTCAACAGGAGTAGATATCACTTATCGCCTGTTTAGCATTGGGTTAAGGGTTCCTTTTAAATGCATCTCCTCTTTCACAACAATTAGACCTTGCGTCATAGTCTTAGTTTTACTTGGAGTTAATAGATAACACCCACCCATATATATATATATATATATATATATATATATATATATATATATATATATATATATATATATATACAAACATTAAACAGAGAGACATCCCTCACCAGGTCCAATAAAACTGTCAAACTGACCAGGGAATTCAGAGCAGCATGGATCTATCCAGCTCTTATCTCAAATAACAACTTAAAAGAGACTGTTTGACCAACACAAGGATTGTTAAAAGATACACGTTAAAAAGATAAAAAATAAAAAACAAAACAAATGAAAACTACAGACAAAAGTTCATTTTCTCCAGCAAGACATTCATTTCTGTAGTTTACTGCTACCAGCAAGCAGAAATATTTCTTCTCCCGATGATGGCCATTTTGGCCAAAAACAGTCGAGGAATCTAAATGAAATAATAATAAAAAAAAACGAAAGAATATTAATCTACAACCCAGTGTGCCTAAAGATTTTAGTTTTTAATATTTTTTTATTGTTCAAAATATATATATATATATATATATATATATATATATATATATATATTAATTTGCTAAAACGTATTATTGTCATATTGTTAGCTTGAGGAGCTGTTATTGAATTGTAGACGTATATCTTTTTTTTTTATTCCCAAACATGTAGGGACAAATAAACACGAATACACACACAAACATACAGACTGTACTATGGATAAATTGTCTAAAATAAGCAAAAATATAAATAACACTGACACTGACATCTCATTTTAACATATATTTAACAAAATTACACAAAAATATCATGAGACACGAAAGGGTAAATTTATTCAATAAAATAACCATTGGCTTCAACCCCATCCACCAGACGACTTCGGAATCTTCTTCATCTCTTCTCTCCTTGATTAGACTGGAGAATGCTGCCATAATCTTTGCCTTCCGTTCATCTTTGGTGTTGTAAGAAGTTTTGGCGATCTGACGACCAAATGCGCCACACACATAATAATCAAGGTGGTTGCAGTCTGGGGAGCTAGGTGGCCAGATATAAAAGGTGATGTTATTGCAGAAATTGTCTGACAGCCATGACTGGATTTTCCGTGGCATGCTGCAGTGTCCTGTTGCCAGACATAGAGTCTTCCAGGAGCCACCCTCTTGACCTAAAGTAGCAATGTCTTCTCAAGGAACTTGATGTAGACCTCTGTTGTTAAGTCTGAAGACCTCACCAACAAATTCAGAGTTATTTTCTTATCAGAAAGATCAGAGTGAGTTTTCTGTGCTGCCGTAACTTCGTAATCACCATTAGACTCATGCAATTCTTTCCGAATGCCCCGCACTGTCTTCAGGTAGACACCCAAACACACTGAAATATTCGTATTGGAGGTTCCGGCACGTATGTCAAACACCACAGCACGCTGTTTCCGAATTTCTGGCAGAGTAAATTGCGTCATCAAAGACAGTGCATCACTGACCCTACTATAGTGTGCAGTCGACAAAATGCAAAACAACGCACATGTGTGTAGTTAAAAATATAGAATTGTGACAATTTACTCATCGCAACATATTGTATATATGAATGATTAATATCTATCTATCTCTATCTATCTATCTGCCTTTTCTTTCTTTCTCTCCCCCCCTCTCTCTCGCTATATATATATATATATATATATATATATATATATATATATATATATATATATATATATATTTTTAGTTGGATTGATGTGAGTTTGTGACCCTGGGTTTCAAGCTTTTGCGATTGTCAGATATATATATATATTTATATTTATTTATATTTCTATACACACACTTTTAACACACACATACACACACACACATACACACACACACACACATATATATATATATATAAATGAATAAAGACAAAATTCTATCTATCTATCTATCTATCTATCTATCTATCTATATATATATATATATATATATATACATACATACATGCATAAAATAATGACAAAGTTGTTTCATTCTATCTATCTATCTATCTATCTATCTATCTATCTATCTATCTATCTATCTATTAGTCTGTCTGTCTAGTTATCTATTTATTTGCGCCCAGTACACGTGTGTGTGTGTGTGTGTGTGTGTGTGTGTGTGTGTGTGTGTGTGTGTGTGTGTGTGTGTGTGTGTGTGTGTGTGTGTAAAAAAGCAATTAACCCGGAGCTGGTAACTATTCAGTTAAAATTCCACGCGTTTTAAAATGTACATATTTTTGAAATCCACTATTAACTGTCTGCTGAAATATAGGTAAAGAAAATTTCGGGACTGAGTCAAAATAGTGAAACCTTTTATAAATAATGATCACGAGGAATGGTTAATATCAGAACGCCGGTCCACTATAGAGACTAAATGATTGTGCTGGCTTAAACGAATCATCACAATTTTAATAATGATAATGGATATGCTGATGATAATGGGGAGGGCACAGTTGCTAATGGTGAAGATGTTGATGAGACAGGCAGTAACAACAACATGTTTATTTAACAAACAATATATGCATTCATATACAGGCGCGCGCGCACGCGCACACACACACACAGAAGGTTATGTTAGGACACATACAGAAACACAAACATATATAAAATAGGATAGAAGATTTAGACGTAAAGTCAGCAAAAGAAATGTAGAGCGAAATACAAAATATGAATAATATATTTGATAATAAAGAGAAAGAAATAAGAAACCAGTAGATGTAATAATATGATGATAATGTTGATTTTGTTGATAAGGATTATGTTGATAAAGCTCTTAGGAAATAATAATAATAATAATAATAATAATAATAACAACAACAACAACAACAACAACAAAACAACTACAATATTTATCGCATCTGGCGTAGATTTCCTTCCATGCTGTGACCACAATTGCATTTTCCTCTCTCTGACTGCATGGTACCTCACTTGATTGCACCTACTGATATAAAAGAAAACAAAAACAACAAAAAAACAAAATAACAAAAACTCGTTCTTTGGAGTTAATTCGTACTGCACAACAAAATGGAAAACATAATAATAATAATAATAATAATAATAATAATAATAATGATAATAATGATAATAATAAATTATCATAAAAGACAAAAAATTCAGGTTGTGTATTCTTATTGAAATAGCAGTACAATCCGAGAGAAACACCTCTATAAAAGTTATCGATAAATTATCCAAATACAGGGACCTGGAGATCGAGATTAACAGGATGTGGGGAGAGAAGACTAAGTCTGTACCAATAGTAATCAGAGCACTGGGCCTCGTGAGAAAAGGAATGGACAGTTTTACTAAGAGTGTCCCAGGTAACATCAACATACAAATTGCCCATAAGATCGCCCTTCTAGGAACACCCCATATACTAAGAAAAGTGCTATCAATTAAATGACAATTCTCCTATAAGGCTTAATGACCATAGTTTGGACCGGGCTCTAGAGGATACAAAACACAACCAATAATATTAATAATGATGATGATCATAATGATCATAATGTTATAAATATTGTTATTAATAATAATAATAATGATAATTAATAATATTTAATTATAATATTGTTATTAATAATAATAATGGAAAAATATATATAATATAATAATATTAATAACAATAATGATGATAATATTATTGATAATAATAATTATAATAATTTAATAATATTATTATAATTATTAATAAGAATAAAAATAAGATTATTATTATTATTATTATTATTATTATTATTTTGTTTCGTTTCTTTTTTTTCAAAAATGCTCAGTGGAAAATATCATGAAGCCATTTCTGATCTTAGGTCTTTGGTTGGGACACGGAAAGAAATGAGTATACACCAGAAATCAAAGGACATAAAATAATAATAATAATAATAATAATAATAATAATAATAATAATAATTCCTATGTTAAAAGACTACTGTTGTGAAGCTCTGGGGTATGTAAACACGAACCGGAGACTGTTGATGAAAATGTTAAAAAGATGACTTACTCATTCTTGATCGCCAAAGAGTACTCCCATTTTTATCTGTCTAAATTTCTGGGATGAGGATTTATCCTTATTTACACTATTTATATTCGGACTATTGTACATAATCTATATTGTTGTCATCGCAACCTTTTGTCCGTTGTGTACCCCCCACTCAGGCCTTCTTCAGGCACTTGTAAATCCTGGTAAACTTCAACGAATTTTGATAATAACGTTGGGCCGTGAATATGGCGGCGTAAAATTATGAGTTCTATTCCTCGGCCGGGTAGTGCAGAACTAGATTGAGTGGAAACAAGACGAGCAGTAACTAAACAGTACTAAATAAGAATAAGATGAGATATCCTTAGACATTGACAGCATAACGAGAACAATCTACCCTATTGGATTAAGTAAAGTATCGTCAAACACCCGAAGACGGTCGGAGGACAGAACGGTCAAAATTTTGTTCTCATAACAACGAAGATGTCAGCATTAGTTCGAAAAATGTGTAGTACCATATTCTCCGTGTCTGAATATTCATTTATATTCTTCTTCTTCTTCTTCTTCTTCTTCTTTATTATTATTATTATTATTATTATTATTATTATTATTATTATTATTCATTTGTAATTTCTTCCCAGTTATCTTGTTATCGCTGGAGAAAGTTTTCTTCCTCCGTACCGTCGCAGACCTCACCGTCATCGTGGTCTTGAAAAACTCAATTTCAGATTCTAGTGGTTTTGCATCGGTTCTAAGTGCTCCAAATAGTATGGGCACGACCCCAATCTTCATGTACTGTAATCTTCTCACTTTCTATATGAACTCTTGATATTTAATTTTTTTTTCTTTGGTTTTCATCCAGGCGCTTGTCCTTCTTCACAACCATCTGGTCTTTCTGTTTGGATGTCGGCAGTCGGTTTAAATGTGAAAATATTAGATCATCTTATTCATCTATTTTCCATGTCCATTTATTCTTAATATTATTATTATTAATGATAGTAGTAGTAGTAGTAATAACACTAATATTAGTAGTATTACCTTACACAGGAGTTAACATTGAACAAAAACACCATTCTTCTAGAGTCTTTCCATTGCAATTCGGTTGGGTGGCCTTTGGGATCATTCTATATGTGACCAATTCGAGTTTGCTATTTTTTGTAAAGCCACAAGTGGTTACTCTGAAGGAAAGACAGCATGAAGGAAACTCATAAAATATTGAGTAGACAAGGACAATAAAATGAACAGGATTCAAGGAGACAAGAAGTAAACGATTGGTATTACATTTCAACTTTTGACGATTATATTTGACAAGGAAGCAAGAAGCAAGAAGAGGGTCACACAGTCGAGAAGTGTGACAAAAAGGACTGTTAAAATAGAACTTCCATCTAGCAATTTCAAAGTAAAATGATGAAATCTAGCTGTTAATTTAATACTGCGCTTAATTTCTTGAAATGTGAGTCCCAAAAAGGAAAGCACAATAGAACAATTGCCATGAAAATATTCGTAGTATTTTTGAGATATTTTTAATATTTTATTTTATGATATTTTATTTATATAATAGTAAGTTATTATTATTATTTTCTTGGATGACTCTGAAGAGATTTAGGGCCGTGCCAATAATAACAGGTGCAATGGTAATGTTTTTAAAATAAGGTTACGAAAGATGTGATTGGATGAATTAGATAACTGATGTTCAGACGATTACTAGACGGGCAAAGGTAGACATGAATGGCAAGAATGGTACTGAAAAATCATGCAAAGTTACTGGCACCCTGTTTCCTGGGACATTAGGCTTGAAACAAAAGAATTGGAAAACGAAGGAAGAATTAAAATTCTCTGATGAATGTTGCAATAATCAGTGAAAATGCCGCCACTTTTTATTTATTTTTTACTTATCTCAGTTGTCACTTCAGGGCGTGAACGATCATAGCTCTCTACAACTTCCTATACGTTGTAGCTCTAAGCAATCCCTGTTCTTTCATCCATTTAAACAAGCTAGTCTGGCAGCTCAGTTATTGCTCCCTCCCATAGCAACAGTCACTAGGTTGAAAAATTATTGAGTTCACATTTAATACGACTAGGCTTACAGCCATATCTCCAAGTTAAGCAACATCGAGCCCAGTTAGTACCTAGATGGGTGATATACGGTTGGTGTAATGGATAACGCCTTGGAATCGGAGATCGGAGAGCCAAGTTCCAATTCCAGCTGGGCCGTTGTATTCGCTAATGCGCCAATACCCTTGGGAAAGGCATGAATCCACATCTTCTGTCTGCCTAAATAATAGGACGTATCAGTAAATCATTATTGTCTTCAACAATTTTTAGAATCTGGAATAAATTCTGGCTTTAAATAACCTTCAAAGGGTTGGTAAGTCATAAAAAAAAAATGAATCAGTCAATCAATTATTCACTCACTGCTTCCCCCTTTTTGAGAAAAATCATGGAATACGCAATTACTAATTGTTATTATTATTAATCACTACTAATTGTTGTTGTTGTTGTTGCTGTTGTTGTTGTTGTTGTTGTTGTTGTTGTTCTTCTTCTTCTTCTTCTTCTTCTTCTTCTTCTTCTTCTTATTATTATTATTATTATAGTAATACCGCCGTCCTGGGTATGATGATAAACTACGTCAAAATGCAAAACCTCTGATCACGGGGTTTTGAGGAGCGTAGAACCACCTCTTAATTGTTGGCGTTCCCAATTTCCCCCCTGACCCTGGGTGGTACACCTGTTATAGTCCCAGATGTGGACATATAGCTACCTCCAATCCAAAACTGGTGTCAAAAAACTATGGAAATAAAAAAAAAATAGGTTTTAATACCAGAAATACTTTGTAAAAAAATATTACCAGCAATCCTTTTTATTACTTGTAATACATTTTTGAAAAAAAAAAAAAAAAATAAATAAATATTACCAGCAATAAAAATTTTGTCGGCATTAAGTAACCTATTCAGGTTGATATGCCGTAAAACAAACCAAACTAAAGCAAACGTAATGCCGCTATTAGGACCACAGATGACTGTGTAAATTATTTTTTATTCGACCTTAGTAAAGTCTCCATAACTTCGTAACGCACTCTTAGATGGATTACCTAAGTGAGCCCAGTCTGCTTTGTTATTTAACCCATAGTTGGGATGGTAGTGAGAAGACATGGATTCATACCTTTCCTTTGTGCAAAAGTGAATGTAACAAACTCGGCTAGATTTCGAACACCGATCGCCTTTATCTCCATCTGTGCCGATCACCGTTGCACTACCCAACTGTAATTCGACTATAAAAACAAATAATCTCTCACAGAGTTGAAGCCAGTTTTAAGAAAAGAAAACTTAAAGCTCTCAGTATGTTTGAATGTCAAACAAATCAACAAAATCCAGGTTCGTTAACCGGATCATTTATTAAAAAAAAAAAAAAGACAGTAGATGTGCCAATTTTAGCATATAATACAACCTGAAAAGTACTAGGATTTCGCTAGAAAATCGAAGAAAATGTAAAATATAAGGTGCTAGTTATAGTGATCATTATTATACAGGTGTGCAAAAGTAGGTATACAGTAATGAAAAACAAAACGTGCGCACAAAACATATTGTATTGATAATAAAATGTATCAGTACTGATATTATACTTACTATATACCTACTTTTTCAATAACCGGTAGTTTTTCAGACAATACCGAAAAAACCTTCCAATATGACGAAACCTTTGTGGAATGTCTGAAACCGCTTCGACAATAGCATTTTTAAAATCTGAAAAGAACACTCAGGAGAGAGCATGAAAGTTGAAGAAGAGCTGGCGTGAAGTTCAGAAAATACATAGTATTATTATTATTTAAACATGGAGGAAGGATTAACACCAATGTGAGACAAAAAGCAAAGGCCGAAAACAAAAACGTTTTTGTAAGATTGACGAATGTGTAATAATATCAAACCATACGATAAAAGTAGTGTTGATTCTCTATCCGTCACGCACATTATTTGCGTGTGACTTTGCGTGTGCCTATGTAATGTATATGAGTTTATCTGGATTGTGCGCGAGTGACTTATATGTGCTTGTGTCGTTTAAGACCACGCAAAAGTACACGCACACAAAAACGCATACACAGTGTGACTGAGTTTGGAATAAGAAATTGAAATAACGCAATCCCCTCAAACTCAGTCTGAACAACGTCTACCTTGGTCTGAGCAATAAAATCATAAATTTGGAGATAACATTTTGTAGATTTTTTTATTTGTTAATAAATAGATTTTTAGAAAATCCTTTAGGCCACACATTGAAATAACATAGGTATGCGTACACGCAAAAGTATACAAACACATACAGTTTGAATGAAATTGAAATGTACATCTATGTCGCAAGAGTTATGATATATCATATCTATTCTAGTATATCGTATAGATCATAATTTATATTATGGTGGATCTTATAATTTATCTCATGGTTTATCTTATAAACTTATATTATAATATAATTTTAACATTTTATTAAGGTATATTTTATAATTTATATTATATAATATGTCTTATAATTGATATTATGGTGTATCTTATAATTTATATTATGGTATATCCTAAAATTTTATATTATGATATATCTTATAATAGATAATATAATTTATGATATATAAAATTATAAAATACGTCATAATATAAAATTATAATATATACTATAAGTATATCTTATAATTTTATATCATGACATATTTTATAATTTTATATTATGGTATGTCATAATTTATTTTATAGTATATTTTATAATTATTATATTGAGGTATATCTTATAATTTATCTTATAGTATTACCTATAATTTTATACTATGGCATATTTTATAATTTTATATTATTGTATATCACATATTTTATATCATGCAAATTTATATTATTGTATATTATATATTATAGCATATGTTATATTTTTTATTATGAGATATGTAATGCTTTATTATGGAGTATTTTATAATTTTATCCCATGGCATATTTTATTTTAAAAAAATTATATTATGGTCTATGTGAGCGATTATGATGAATAATATTGCCATTTTGAATATTTAAATAAAAACGTTGCAATTATTTTAAATAGTCATATATATATATATATATATATATATATATATATATATATATATATATATATATATATATATATATGTATGTATGTATGTATGTATGTATGTATGTATGCATGTATTACATCATCTTAACATCTAATAAATATAAATACTTACAATATAAGAGTAAAAACAAAAACAATAATATAACTACAGACCAAATAAGTTTTCTCAATCTCCAAAATTAATAATTATAATTTTGGTTAATTAATATGAAGCAGCTTTTATTGAAAAATACATTTTTATTTTGAAGCGATACGCGTATAACTTTTAATGGCGTATGATATTGATGATAACGTTGCTACTGCTGCTAATGATGATGGCGTGGTAGTATTGGGCTGCTAAGCGGATCTATGAATATATGAACATATCTGAGTATATTGTACAGGTACACACACGCATACATATAAAGTAAAGTGTTACTTTATATATCTATCGGCCGCACAACCCGATCTAACTTTCTTACTAATCAAATATTCCAATGTTATTTGTAAATAATATCGGGAAGTAAAAATAATTCTTTTTACCTTCTTACCTTTTGTACTAAATATTGGGACTATATTTTTATTTTAACAATTATTTTTTTGTAATTATTTAATGAATATTTTTTTTTGTAATTTTAGATGCAAAAGTACAAATAAACGTATTAATTAAAATGTCAGATTACTCTCGCATAAAATATAACCAATGCAATTACAATAATACTTAAATATATCTATTTTGACTGTACAGGGATTTTGAAGTACACATACACACGCACACAGAAATACACACACAGACACACACACACACACACACACACACACATATATATATATATATATATATATATATATATATATATAATTTAAAACCATGTACCGTCAAAATAGATGAACATACTTAAGTATAATTATAATTGCATTGATTTTATATATATATATATATATATATATATATATATATATATATATATATATATATATATATATGGAGAGGGAAAAGATAGATTTTCCTCTTCTTCTGAAGTTCATATATAGATATATAAATTCGTAACATTTTAAATTTTGAAAGTAATATACATACATACATACATACATACATACATACATACATACATATATATATATATATATATATATATATATATATATATATATATATATATATATATTCGTAACTTATACGGTGTAGGGAAGGTAATACAGACACACATATTTAGAGAAAACATTTATTTTAAACAGAAGAATAATTTAAAAAAAACATAGATAAAATGCAAATAATATTGATGAAAATGATGGAAATTCAACATTGTGAATTAAATAGGTACTACTGGTATTAATACTAATGCCACTAACCGTAATAATAAATATATTTCTCAGGAGTTCCTGAGAAAATGTTTTTAATTAATTACTAAAGAAAAAAAAAACGCATATACAAAAAAGAATAAAAGTTACTAAAATATCAGCTAGAACAGGTGATGCTGATGATATGAATAAGAAAACATAAAAATTACTGCTACATCAATAATAATACTGAAATCGGAAGTGGTAGAAGAATATATTCAGCCAGTGTCTAGCTTACTAATGTTTCATGATAAAAAAAGAAAAAGGGGGAAAAAATATGAGGAGCGGAAAAAAAGAAGGGACCGAGATGATGGTCCTCTTCCTCCTCCTCCTTATCATAGGAGGAGGAGGAAGAGGACGACTGGGCGTGGTTGTTGGGGTGGATAAGGGTAAAAAACGTTTATTATGGAGAAGATGATTTTATCCTCGACGACGACGACGACGAAAGATGATGATGATGATGATGATGATGATGATGATGATGATGATGATGATGATCGCGACAAGTATGAACGCTTTACGGGTGATGATGATAATGGTAGCAAGCCGGGCACGGATAAAAGAAATAAAAATGAATATAAAAAAGAAGCAAAAAAAAAAAAAAAAGAGACGAAAGTTATAGATGGAAATCAGATCCGAAATTTAATCGGGGTAATCTGATTAAACTTAAAAGAAAATGACCGAGAAAGAAATGAGAGAGAGAGAGAGAGAGAGAGAGAGAAGAGAGAGAGAGAGAGAGAGAGAGAGAGAGAGAAGACAGACAGAGAGAGACAGAGAGAGGGGGAGAGAGTAGAAACTTAGAGAATATGGTGAAAGAAACACTAACTCTCATTTCACACAGATCGATAGATCAATGGATAAAATCAAATTAAAACGTGAACAACAGCTGTGCGAACGAGATCACCCGCCTATTTAAATTTTTGAAAATTTTGTTTATTTATAGTTTCGATTAAGACATTCTTTTTGCTTCT
>CAHIKZ030000405.1:72500-75000 GCA_903632075.3 Acanthosepion pharaonis | reverse complement strand
ATTACACCTATCTGATCACAGTTCCATCAGAACACATTTAAACACACACTCAGATTTACCAGACACTATTAGGAACATACTAGTAGAAAACACAAATATATTAGCTGCATCCACTTGCAAAAAAGGACTAAAAATAATGGAAGCTCTAATAATAAAAAAGAAAAAGCCAACTTTTAACAATATTAACTATGAACAAAGCCATAACGTGCTAACCGTATTCGGAAATTAAAAACATCACTACCACACACTGAACATACACAGAACACACACACTCTACTAAGCTGATATTGAATCATCCTTGATAATGGCTAAAGGTATAGCCGAAAGCGCTCGGAAATACAAAACATTCGGACAGTTCTTACACACCCTTTGTCCAGAAAAGAAAGCTCTTGTCAGAACACAAAAAAAATTAAATAAAAGTTCAATCGTAGTAGCTTGTCTGTCGTTTTTAATGAAACATGCATATATATATAAATATATATATATATATATATATATATATATATATATATCATCTTGCACCCCGAGAAATTTTCACCATCCTCTCAAAACACACACATACACACGCATATACATACACTCATATACATACACTATATATATATATATATATATATATATATATATAAACGTAATATAATAATATTATAACTTATATATATGATTATAGATGTATAAAATATATTAATACATAAAATATAACATATATGATAAATACCTGCTTTATATATATATATATATATATATATATATATATATATATATATATATATATGTGTGTGTGTGTGTGTGTGTGTGTGTGTGTCCGTCTGTGTGTATGTTTGTATGTGTGTGTGTGCATTTTGGCTCAGATATATGAATTAGGTTCGGAATTACAGATTGCTAGTAATTTTAGAATTTTGCTAGAAATTTAACAGTAGCACTTATAATTGTAAACTATAAAATTGGTGACTTCACTTCTTAATGATATTTATTAATATGTCTCATGGTTCAACGTATATATCGCAACTTGTTTCATGATAGCACACACGCTTACTAAACTGCAAGTACATGTATGCAAATTGTCGGAAACGCATACACACGCCCACACACAAACACACACACACACACACACACAAGCACACACACACACACACAAACACATACACACACAAGCACACACACATACATATATATATATATGTAAGAAAGATTTTTACAAGTATTTGCATGTATGTATAATCATTATTATATGTTGTGTAAATATTTAACATATTCCTCATGGATCAACGTGTATAGCTTTACCTATTTTTGACGCTCTTCTGTACTTATATAAGCAAACATCTATTAAAATACCGCATATATATTTCCATATGAGATCATATAAATGCTTGCTCCTGATACAAATATCTAATAGTTAATATTCATATAAAAAATTATACAAATCGATTTAAAATACTAAAAACTTTTTAATGTAAATATTTCAGTAAGGCCGCGTATCTATTTACGTAAGTGCTTAAACTTTACTCATCTGTCCTTCTAAATAAGGCTTACTAAATTTAACCCGGGATATTACTTATAATCTAGGTACATCTAGTGATGTTCGAATTCGGCCTTGGACTGACTAATATGGAGGAGTCTTTTAAGTAAACATGGCTAAGCGACACATGTAGCACGTAAATTACTTGAATGCATATTCATGTGAAAACTTTTTTGAGGGGTAACAAACATGGAATTGGTTTATTTATTCGATGGTAATTGAAAAGTTTTCCACTGTTTTGCATATGTTAGGGCTCATTTATACGAATGGTTAAATATCTTAAAATATTACACGCACACCCATATGTGTGTGTAAAATTTCAGAAAGAGTATATCTGTAAAAGAACAGGACACTATAAAGAAAGAGAAAAGAAAACCTATCTTAGCCGACGCGTTTCGTCCTCTGAGGGACTTTTTCATATATATATATATATATATATATATACACACACACACATATATATATATATATATATATATATATATATATATATATATATATATATATATATATATATATATATATATATTTATATATATATATACATGTATGTATATATGTTTTCTCTCAGGGTGTCAATGGTCGTTGTTCAAGCTCAGAAAAAAAATCCAATCTCGAATGTTGATTTTCAAAGCAGGCATTCGTTCCTCATTTGAAAGTTTTACGCAACATATTTCCACGTGTAGCCTTGTAAACCTCGACGCTATCTGATTATTTTGGGCTAAATTCGAAAAGTAATTCAGTTAGAGAAAAATAGTGATTGTGTTATCTACATATTTTATTTTGCTGGTGTTGCAAAACAGGCACTATGGCTAGAAATAATCATTTTCTTTTCATGATAAATTTAAGCACTCCTGTTCACAAATATAAAAATAATATTAAATTTTACAATAGCGAATAGTCTAGTTTTCGGTGTGTGTGGATGTGCGTTGTTCAGTAATGGATATCGGCTTGAAATGAAAAAGCGCAGAATCGAGTTCG
>CAHIKZ030000405.1:67500-70000 GCA_903632075.3 Acanthosepion pharaonis | reverse complement strand
ACACACCTATCAGAGTTTGCATTATATTGGTATAAATAAAATACTGTCTCTGTCTTACACGACTGATTCTATTTCCACATTCATACAATAAACTTGCCATGGGCACCTCGGCGTGGTGTAATGGTTAGCAAGCTGGTTTTGCTAAAACTGTTACAGCTGGGTAGTGAGTTCGATCCTCACTGGGTGCCCCGTACCATGTGCCACATCTAAGCCTCGCTTTGAAAATCAATACTTCAATTTGCCGTGTCCCTTCAAATCGTGACCAATCGTGACTCTCCACAATATCCTGTCCTTTGTAGCTTTTATTAAAGTTTGTCTTTTTGATACTTCTCCTAATTCTTGTTCTCTCAAATATTTACATAAGCGCGTTCTTCCTCTACGTGTCGTGTCTCTTCAGTACGTGGACGATCATGGCTCACCACAAGTTCCTATCCTTTGTATCTTTTGTCTGGCAACCATATACACTAAATATAACAGAGTAACGGAGAGTCAAAGCACTCGGCGCGAGGCGATGAATAGTTACCGGTGTTGTGTAGAGAGTTCGAGCCTCGCTTTGTGAACTAGCGGGCTTTTTGCCCAAATTAATGTTATCTTAGGAAATTATAGCAACTATTATGGGGTAAAGTTAGTAATTCTGTTTTTTTTTTCCCACTTTGATCTTTGAGCGTTTCTTTTGGCGCGATCGGGGATTATAACACCTTTTCTTACACGTTAATTTAATCGCAATTAATTAGGTTAAAAGTTACAAGTTAAAATGTCCCATTGTTAAGGCTGTTTGCTTTGACCAATTAACTGGAGATAGTGTCGCATCGATAAACACCCGCCCACACATATGTATAGATATATAGATAAATAGATAGATGGAGAGAAAGTGTTCATGTATCAAGGAAAAAAAAACTTGCTCTATAGAAATACAAACTTCATAAATATTTTACTTATGTGTTTTTAAACATCATCTATTTTTACACTTCAGATATTACAGATAATTTCTGTCTGAATTTCTCGAAGGATGCGTTCAGCCCTTATGTCCCCCGGCCTTCATCAGATGTATACCGGTCCCAGCCTATTGGATTAAGACGTTGGTCTGTGAATTTGGTGATTTAGTGACTGGGTGTTCGATCCCTGGGGCGGACCACGTTTACATAGACGCAGTGTAACCGTGGCGAGCAATAAAATGAAAAAAAATACAAAAATAAGAATTAGACGATATTGCCGTAGACATCGGTAATGTAATGAAAGCTATCTACTCTCCTAGATTATATAAAGGGTTCAGCTTGAAATACTTTGTTGGTTACCCAGATCGACATACAGGATGAAGGCCAGACGACATAACGGTCGAAACGTTGTAATAACAAAAACACAGATGACGACAATAATCCGCATGTAAATAAGATAAATAAAGATATTCTTGCATCGAGGATACAATTTAAATAATCAGCGCTTTTTAAAACAATAAACATTGCTGAGGGGTGTAGGTAGTTAAAACAATGGCAATTTTCACTGAAAACCCCAGCCTTTTGATATTCCGATTTTTGGGGAACGTAGTTTAATTATTTAAAAAATCTCAGTAAATTGTCCACTCCACAAAATGTTTAATATCTAAAAAAAAAAAAAAAAACAAAAAAAAAAAACACTATACTAATTGAGTTTGTTTTTTCTAGGTTTACAGATAAAAAGTTTAGTCATCTTCATACCATTTGTCGTAAGAATCACTATAAAAAACTCCTTTACTTATTCAGATAAAACAAGAACAGGTTAAAATCGATTTGTGTCAGACACACTGTCTTCCCAAATGAACAAGAGGAAAAAATATTTAGGTCTTCCATAATGGTATCAAGATTTATACTCTGGCTTCCATCCTAAAATCTATTCAAGAACCATCCAGAGAACAGTGGATAAGTTTAAAAAAAGAGGGAAGAATAGAGAGGAACTGGACCAGGAGGTCATAACAGCATCATGTATCATCATTTCAACTTAGAGCTATAATGATCAATTAGAAAAGATCCAACTAAATTCATAAGATGTTTGGCACGTGAGAGAGGAATTTCAGCTACAACACTCCAAAGAGCAGTGAAAAAAGACTTGAAAATGAAAATTTTGTTATAGAGAAAGTCAGAAGGTTAGAAATGGTGAAGATTATCTTGAATAAGTTGAAAAATGATCCTGAAATAATATATATATATATATATATATATATATATATATAAAAAAAAATTTTATTCCAATAATTCATGAGCTTCAATTCTTAGTTATAATTAATTAATGATGAACATGTCATTTTCGTTTATGATTGATTTCTTCACGATTCTTCTGTTAAGCTTGGAGAGTAATTATACATTTTTATTGCTCATTGTGCAGTTCAACAGTGTTATAAAAACCTCGGAAAATTCGAGCAAGATATTTTTAGTCATTCATAAGATACAATGGTGCAAAGCTTAATCTAAAAATTCGACATATTTGCTGTTACACCTGGTGTGTGTGTGTGTGTGTGTGTTCGTGT
>CAHIKZ030000405.1:42500-62500 GCA_903632075.3 Acanthosepion pharaonis | reverse complement strand
GTACGCACACCCACTAGCAGGTATATGCATGTTTTACACACACACACACACACATATATATATATATATATATATATATATATATATAGATAGATAGATATAGATATATATATCTTGATATCGTAGGCGAATTAATTTAAAATGTAATCGATATTAAGTTTTATATTTATTGGATAAACTATTAAATATTATTCGTGCTTGAATCTTTTGTTTCGATATATTTTATATCACTCCCTTACATCTGTCTACCAACACGTATACTTACAAACGCACAAACACACATACATATATATAAATACATACATATATATATATATATATATATATATATATATATATATCTCTCTCTCTCTCTCTCTATATATATATATATATATATATATATATATATATATATATATATATATATATATAAGCAAAATGTATTTAAAACTGGCATTATTACTTATTACTATAAATTGTATATTTAATGATTACATGTGTCTGACATCTTCATTTTTCGAAAGTGAAATTAATGTCTACCTGCCTATGTCAAGAAGTACTACAAAAGAAAATATCGAGATGCGTTTTTTCTGCATTAGAACTTGGGATGTCCAGGTCGGTAGACAGTTTCACACACACACACACACACACACACACACACATATATATATATATATATATATATATATAATGAGAGAGAGAGAGACGATATATTTCACCATTTTGGAATTTATATATTATATGAAATTGACGGAAGCGAATATTCAGCTTTGGAAAAAACAATATATATATAATATATTAAAACAGATCTATCTTAGTATATATATATATAAATGCACAGATAATTTCCCACTGGTGCACGCATACATACCTACACGCACATACACGGAGATTTCCTCAACTATCGTCCGGTTCACACTTCTCCCCGGTCTTTTGAACAAGGATATAGGCTTATCCCTTGTTTCCTGTTTAGGATTTGGTTTCTTTTTTCTTCTAAAATCTTCTCATTCTCTTTAACTCTAAATAGCCCCTTGCGTCTTACTATTATTATTGCCTTGCTTAATTCATTATCATTTCTATCTATCTATCTATCTATCTTAATATCTTTGTAAAATTATGTATGCCATAGTTCCTTATTACTATAAACGTTTTATTTGGGGAGTACACATTTTTGAGTACATATCCTGTTTTATGAAAACATCTCTAATCCGGCAGATGTTAATTTTAACATCTGCCGGATTAGAGATGGGAAGGCTTAATGAAGCAAATGTACCTCTCGACAGAAATCGAAAGTGTATACATGTTTTTTTTTTGTTTTTTTTAAATCTGTGATGCCGCTTTAAATTCAAACATATTTTATTCGTCAGAATCTATATTTTCTTTATTATAACTCTCATTTCTT
Source organism: Acanthosepion pharaonis (assembly GCA_903632075.3). Taxonomy (NCBI): domain Eukaryota; kingdom Metazoa; phylum Mollusca; class Cephalopoda; order Sepiida; family Sepiidae; genus Acanthosepion; species Acanthosepion pharaonis. The sequence continues at coordinate 61,116 of CAHIKZ030000405.1, read as the reverse complement.
TAAAAAAAGGAGCATAATTATATGGAAATATACCCCAAATTTGATAAAAACAATGTTTTATCATCAAAATGTTTATGTTATTATTAAGTGGAAAGAGCAAAGTATTTTTTTTTTTTGATTATTTAATGATATTTTATAAAATCATTTTTGAAACCTTTGAAGTTTTGGTCAAACATCTTTCTTACGTCAGCGGGCAGATTATAAATTAACATGGCAAAGTTTAGCATGATTTTTCAAGTAGTTTTGGAAATTCTTGCAAAAAATCTAAGCAAATAATCATTTTTATGCAACTTTTGAGAGTTCTTCACAAATGATTATTTTAGAAATCTTGGTAAAAATATTTTTTTTAACTATGATACCCCCGCGAACCAACTTATTAATTCAATGAAATTTCAAGAAATTAAAGTTGTAAAAATTTAGGTTTATATTAGACAAAAGCAAAATTACTAGGGCAATTTAAATCCCCAATTTATTTTTGTAAAACACGACCCCCATTTACCAAAAAAAATCTCTTCTGAAATGTAAAATAAAAAAATGCCATACAACAAAAAATCATTATTTAATTGGAAAAGCTTTTAATTGCTTTTGTGAATAAAATATATTATGAACACTATTGTCTTCAGAAAGAAAAAAAATCGATGAATAATGAATTTTTACATGAATTGTTTAAATTTTTTTATAATTTTTTATTAAAGTTTTACACTTTTAAAAATTCTGTATTAATTTGTAACTGTTAGGTTGGTATTAGGTAAAATGTATATATAGTAATCATAAATCGAAAAGATTATTACAATTTAGTGACGATCAGCATTTTAAAAAAGAATTTTCTATTTCTTTTGTATGTGCCGATTTTTCAAGATGCGGGTGTGCATACTCTATTTTTCTAGATGCGGATGTGCATACTCGATTTTTCTAGATGCAGGTGTGCATACCCGATTTTTCTAGATGCGGGTGTGCATACCCGATTTTTCTAGATGCGGATGTGCATACTCGATTTTTCTAGATGCAGGTGTGCATACCCGATTTTTCTAGATGCGGGTGTGCATACCCGATTTTTCTAGATGCGGATGTGCCTACTCGATTTTTCTAGATGCAGGTGTGCATACCCGATTTTTCTAGATGCGGATGTGCATACACGGCATTATCAGAAAATAAGAATGATAACTGTAGTAAATTTAAATTCATATATCTAAAATTCAATAAAGCATTAGATTACAGAAAATATTTAATGAGTACTTCAATATTATATAAAAAGGCGCTCACGTTATATTCCTCAATTATTTTTAATAGATATATCTAACGTATAAAAACATTAGGTAAACTTCCATCTGTCATTCAAGCTGTGAAAATGTCAAAACCTTAAATAAACAGCTACTGCCGTATAAATAAAAATGCATTTATGCGATATTTTAAATTTAAAGTAAGTAATATTTGTTTCAAATGAGATTAATTAAACATTAATTCAGCTAATATTTCTTAAATAAAGTGTGAAAAATGGATATTTTATGTTTTGGAAGCGTTAAGAGAAATAGATTCTGATGAATGATAGATAAAATGGCGATAAAATCAACCATTTCAGCCATTCCAAAACGAAATTTCCTTCTGGTCAATTTAAAATAGTTCTGAAATACAGCAAAGTTTTTTATTATTAGGAATATTAAATTTAATCTATTAGCTTGAAATTAAGACTAACAGAAAAACTTCAAGTAGGAATTTTCATTTGTAAAAACTCATTTTAAACGTTAGGTATCGCGAATCTGTGGATGTCTCCCATGCACACACAAAGATACACACACACGCGCGGGCACACACACACACACACACACACACACACACATATATATATATATATATATATATATATATATATATATATACATTTCTTATTTTTTGAACCAACAGATTTTATCAGGTAGACGAAAATAAATATACTGTTTAATAAACAACCGGTGATTCTACTGAATGGCTATCGACTAAAGTTTCGGTGATAATATATATATATATATATATATATATATATATATATATATATATATATATATATATATATTTTTCACTCTATACAAGGCCCAAGACCCACTTAATGTAGAGGGTTGCTGAAGTATTTTTCTGTGTGAGGCGCAGTTTATGAGACTATATCGTGAGAAGTATCGTCTTGGGAGTCGATTGCACAGGCTAGGGATTCGTGGAAAGAAGTTGTTCTAGGAGAACTTACTAATGGAATACGAAGGGAATATCGCTGGTTCGCTAGAGTGTAAGTGTCATGGCGGGTGATAGCTATGAATTTGAGAAGTGGTTTAAGTAAGGAATGCTTTTGCTGAATACTCTCCATGGAAATAGCGATAGAATCGTGAGAGGCTTGCGGCATTTTGACTGTGTGTGGGGGGGTTGTAGTATGGAAAATAAGAGATCCATCACAAGAAGGAAACGCAGACGCTTTTGGCATAACAAAACTGAGAAATTAAGACTGGGCAGCTCCCGCTAATATATGGCTCCAGTACTCCATATTATATATATATATATATATATATATATATATATATATATATATATATATATATATATATTGCCCACTACCTGAAGAGAACCGTTAAAAACCAAGGTAGTGTGCGGTTATGTAAGGTGTTTTTACCTCTTTGTTACATTTATTGTATGACTTTTTTCAAGGTAGCTGCATTGAGCACTTTTTGATACGTCTGTTTTTTGGTACGGTGGTTTTTCCGGCCTTTTAATAGATTTTATGTATATATCTATATATCTATATCTATATATATATATATATATATATATATATATATATATATATATATATATAGATAGATAGCACGTTCGCCAACGCCTATGTAAAATAAAGGATATTATATTGACGGATCTGTGCAATATTGAGTTTTAATATTTTTCGAAGTTCACGCCTATCTGTCCTGTGCAGATGTGTAATTAACTCGTGTCGCTGGTATGTTTTCAATGCAAACAAACAAACCAAAACATTTATTTATGACCAAACACCGTTGAATGTTTACATAAACAATTCGACATACATGTGATAAAACTTAATAATTTCAATGCTCAGTTTTAATGACGTTTCGTTTATGCAGCTACACCCCCACCCACTCCGTACGACCGTTACATAGAAATGTTCTTGAATAAATACAAATAATATATACCGAAAAAAAAATGCTGACAGATATAATTTAACAAGACTCTACATTCATCTTATATATAAAGCTTAACTTTTTGTATGTGTCCGCTCGAAACCACGAATATTATTTTGAAACACATAACGTTGGTTTGCGAGTTTCCATATATTTTCTAAGTCTGTGATATTAAATGTAGTCGACTTCGTTTGTTACCCGATGTCTATTGTCATGGTACCTAGACTTTAAGAATTTAAGCGAAGTACTAGATTAGCGACGAGTTCTTACCAAATTACAGTTCAGTTGGTTAGATATAGCTTTATGTTTATTAACAGTTCCTTTTCTCGTACTTCTCGCTTGTGGAACTCCATTCCGGCTTCATACTTTCCAGACAACTTTAATCTTAAAATATTTAAACGTAATTTCAATCGTTATCTACTCTTGTACTGTTTACTCTTCTTTTATTTTAGCTCTTTAGTAAAGTTTCTGTTTTCTAATACTTCCACACCGAGTCGCCCCCTTGCGTCTTAGTAGCATGATTATTATCTTTATAGACATGCGATGGTCTTCACCCAGAATATTACGAATTATCTCAAACGGATATGTTGCTCTTACGTCCCTTTTATAACCTCTTATGTCTCTCATCCTCTCTAATGTCCTTGAATCTCTTGCGTTAGTAAATAAATAGATGCTCGACTCCTACAAGTTAATCCATAACTAGTGTCCTCACGATCTTCACGTGTAAATTACTCTAAGTAATTTATACTCTTTATTTATCATCTCTCAGTTGCGTCTCTGTCCTTGGACAGAGTGCGCCCAGGGGCTTCTCTGAGGACAGAGGGGCAACTGAGGAAAATAATACTGAAGAGGTGCCCAGCCCTGGGGAACAGCTGCCCGAGGCCGCGCCCTCCCATTGCACAAAAGGGAGGGATCGATGCTCGCACCGAGGCCAGCGCAACCGACGGTTGCGAGGGCTGAGGGAAATTTTTGTCCCTGCCCGAGTGTACGCGCTCGGGTCGCCACATTAATCCGACCTTGTCACATCTCATTCTCGTGGGGGAATGAGTAAACACCGTGTCTTCATGATCTTTTAGGATCTGCCCTCCGACTGGTAAACTACATGTCATCTCTCAGCTGTATCACTGTCATCGGACACAGTTCAACTAGGTTGTGTCTCTGTGTATGTACGGCACGCAGCTAAAAATATTATTGAGTGTTGCCCGGTCTCGAAAAACAGTTGCCCGCGGCAGTACCGTAATATTTCACGCCAGGGTTAGGGTGATAGTAATAATATCAATACCCGAGCAGCCAACGCTTGCAGAGGTATTTTTGAACCTGGCCCGGGTGCATGCCCTCGGGATCCCCACATTAAACTGTCCTTGTGGTACATCCTGCCATTGTGGGGCGGCAAGAAAATACGATCGCTTCTCGGCATTTCGGTTGTAATCAAAGTGTAGTAACTGTTCTAATCAGCCTAATCTGATTTTTCTCTTCACTTCTTTCTTTCTTTTTTTTTTCCTTTCATTTTGTCACTGAACTCAAGTAATGTATTTCCCTTTTTCCACACGATCAAAACGGAACTGTCCATTATTTATGAGGTATTGGCAGGGCGTAATGGTCGTGCAAAACCAACGAAGGGAGGGAAAAGCACGATTATAACATAATAATAATAATAATAATAATAATAAAGATCTAGTATCATTCTCCTGTATTCTTAGTTGATTGGAGATATTACCATGTACATGTTTTGTTTTTGGTCACTTAAGAAGGGCTAAAACCATTATCCCTATCTCTACCAGATTTACTTATTAGGCGCTTAGCTGCTAAGGTTTAACCACTTGGATATTTTTTTTTAAACCAATTCACCCCCAAGCAAGGTGATAATGCCACTAAGACGAATTGGGATTGAAAGAGAAGCAGAAACCTAATCCTGAAGGATTTAAAAAGAACCAGAAAGATAATCCTGAACAAGAAGCAAGGGATAACCATCTACCCTTGTTCAAAAAACCTGGGAGGAGTGCGAACCGGATGATAAGCGAACCTAGAGGCTGACACTGTGTAGTACTGTTTATGAGCGGTATTAGTGTTAAGGAGCATCATGTTAGGAAGTTTTGGTGTCATGATGAATATATTGCGCTTCGTATATTTCTATCTCTTTGTATTGCTCTCTCACTCATTAATAATAATGATAATAATAATGTTTTCTAATTCCAAATTAGTCTATTTTAAACTGCATGGTAGGAGGCACGGTGGAGTAATGGATAGCGGCTCGGATTGAGGAGTCAGAGAACCGAGTTCGAATTCCAGTCGAATCCATTACATTCGCTTACGTGTTAATACTCTTGGGAAAGGTATTCTTCTCCTCCTCAGCTATAGCCTTGGATGCCAACTGGACTACTGCAGAAAGAAATGGCAACCTGCTGCTGGAAAAATATCTGCCTCGTCAGTCATGTATCGCCTAAGCGGATATCACGTATAGCACATAACTCACTGAACGTTATATGGACGAGAAAATTGGCATCAACGAGACAAGTTATAAATTCTAGTCTGTTGCATTCCCTTTTCACTAAAACTTAGGAAAGGCCTGTATCCGTCTCTTTTGCTGATTATTTCAATAGCAGGGAAGGTTTACGCTGTCTTATTTTGGGTGACATGCAGTTCAAGAGAAGAAACCGTGGAAAAGGCAATGGGAAACAATCCACTAGTTTTCTCAAGAATGCCTGGTAATTCGCACCTAATAAAGAAAAGGAATCCGTGAAGAGTGATTTTCGCCCACGTCCCCCAAAAAACACAGCATTTTAAAAAATATCGTTTTGTAACCTTGCTAGTTTAAACATTAGCCAAAGTTCACCTACGTTTGGTGCTTCGGCATCTTACCTTATATTGAACAATTTTTTTTTATTTGTTTTATTTGAGTTTTCTAAATCTGATTTTTAAATAAATTTGCTCGTGATTCAAAACATTCTTTTTTTTCTCGCCATATTTTTCAATCTCTTATCCATAAAGGATTATCCTTAATCTGTTTCTCTAATCTCCACTCAATTAAAGGGATAAAAAAAAAAGAGAAAAAAGAGAAAAAAATAAAAAAATAAAAAGAGAAAAGGCACAAAAGAAGGAATTGAAAAGAGAAAACTGACAATTTACAAGGCGCACGTGTTTTGCTTTTATTTTAAGGAAATGCTGCAGTTTTGTATGGACTTTGTATTCTCCGACGATAATTCTTGGATGAGCATGTTAATCTCCGCGATGGTACTCAAGAATTGAAACGAAAATTATATGATATTTAAATAAAATATAACCAGAGATGACCATGAGAGAAACATTTGAATATTTTTTTCATGTTTATATTATTATTATTATTATTATTATTATTATTATTATTATTAATAATAATAATTCAGCTAATTTACTATTTTTTCAGTACCGCTTTAAGAAAAGCTAATTAAATAGATTATTTTAACTTATTTAGATAATACCATTTTTAAGCTCCATTTGACTAATCTGTATGAATGTAAATTTAATAATTTCATGGTAATTGTACTAATGAGCTTTCCTATTTGGTACCTTTAGTCAATTATGTGCAATGCGTGATATACGCTTAGGCGATCATTTATCTTTCGATATTTGACAGACGAGGCAGATGTTTTCCCGCAGTCGGATACCATTTCGTTCTGCGGCAGACCAGATGCCATCCAAGGCTATAGAACCTGGTCTGTCCTGCTATTTACCCATAGCTGAGGGGAGAAGAAGAGGACTCATGCCTTTCTCAACGGTATTACTATATAAGTGGCTGTAATGGATTCAACTGGAATTCGAACTCGGCTCTCCGATTCCTCCGAGCCGCTATCCATTCCTCCACCGTGCCTTAACTTTCCGAATGTAAGCGCAATACTAGATTGACATAGTATATTTGAAATGATTAGATGTAACCGTAAGTTATATGCTGATAGTTTCTTCTCTCGCACTTCTTGCTTGTGCAACAATCTCCCGGCTTCTTATTTCCCACTCAATTTTAGATATTCAAAAATTGAAATGTAATGTTAATCGTTATATTTTTTCTTCTTAATTCCTTTTCCTTTATTATCCTTTCTCTTTAATCACATTTTTCTTTTTCTCGTATTCTTTCACACTCAGTTAACCCTCTCTGGCTTTGTGATTTTATTACCTTGCTTGAGGTGAAATGATTTTAACAATTGAAATATCAAATGACAACGATGCTTATTAAAAACGCTATAGGTTTTTTTTTAACATACGGCTGAATTTTGCCAAGGTAAATATAAATTCTTTCTGAACAAATATAAATTGAAAAAGAAGGCTTCATTGACAGAAACACTGGTTATGTGTGGCTATTTCGGAATTTCAACTAAAAATAAATACTAGAAATTAAATATTTATTAAAATCTGCTTTTAAACAAATCGTTATATCAGTTAAATGTATTATTTTTATTTACTTGTTATCCTTTCTTCCTAGTTATATCATGGTTCTTTCCTGCGGTAGAGATCAAGTTACAAGAGAGTTCGTCGCAATTCAGTAGCTCTCTGTTGGTATTTTAGTGAAGATATTACTTGAATCGATTTTTCCCAACTTCCAGTTCTTTTATCTAAGTTATAAGGCGCTTCGGGACTATTCTCAAGTAATGAAAGTTACAATCGTTACGTTGTCATCGGAGTGGGCTGGAAGTTCATTCACAGAGACACTGGCACGCAACAGAGACAAATAGAGGGAGCTGGTCGAGTGCCCAGAAACCCTACGAACACACTCAGTCATAGGATTCTTGATGGTAATGATGGTGGTGATATATATATATCTCGTCTTCCTTTTTCTTTTGTTTGCCTTGATTATCTTTATTTTGATAATAATTACACACATAGATTTATCCGGGGATCCAAGAACAGCAACGTTTCTTTCAAGAATTCTTGCTGAATTAAGGGCCCATATGTTCCTGGCGTCAGTTTAAACTGATGTATTCTTTGTTCTATATATTATTTTGCTTAAAGTTCAATTTTAAAAAAAATTCAAACTCGTTCGATCACCGAAATGGCATCAAGCCCGGTTAGTAATTAGATGGGTGACCTTTGAGAATACTAGGTGCTGTAAGGCTGTGATGTGTGGTTGAAGTAATATATAATGGCTTGAAATTGTTAAATGGAGAGCCGAGTTCAAATCCCAATTGTGTTCGTTATATTCACTTACGCACAAATACCCTTGGGAAAGGTATTAATATAATTCTTCCCCCCCAGCTAAGGGTTAATTAGTAAGACTTGTATCACTAAACTATTATTATCTTACAAAAAATTCTTACATTCTAAAAATATATATATTCTGGCTTTAAATAATCTGCAAAGGGTTGATAATCCGTAGAAAACGAATCTATGACAAACAACCAAATTATCGTTTATAATTATAGTTTATGTATGAAAACAGAAATAGTTTAAATTTACGACAGGAGAGTGCAGATTAATGTTGCTGTTTGAATGGTATAAATTTATTCTCAAATTTCCAATATTTTCGGCTTTTTGGAGACAGTTTAGAATTTAGCATTTTCATCTTTAAATTCCTCCCAGGATAAAAATATTTGTTTTTGAAGAGATCTAGATATATAATTAAATTTTAATTTTCTTTATTTTGCGCTCATTGGATGATATTCTCACCTCGCAATCACATTTCTTCATAACAAATTTTTAATCAAATTGCACTGGCTTTTACACAGACGACAGTTTTAAGAGTCCTGCAGTAAGTTCCGAGTTAGCGGAGGTTGTTATCCTTAGCAAAATGCAATCGGAAGCACGAGTTCAAATTTCACTAGTGGCTGCTCGTTGTCATTTGACATTAAGTAACTAAAACAATATAAATCTAAAATTCGCGTTTTGGGCCATCCTTTCCAACTGACCCACCGTGCTACATCCACTCGGACTTGACGTAATGTGCATCTCTGTTCATGAGCGAGAGTATTAAAAAACTGTTAGAGTAGAATTGGCGGGTGGATTTAGCTATTTCAACAGTACACGGATGTGACCTAGATGCCAATCTAGTGGCACGCGTAAATTTATGCAGTCGGAGTATCAGGAATAAAAGCTCGTCAGAAAATATGAAAATATTTGTAGAAAAGACAGAGGAAAGTCACGTGACGTCGGTGAGAAAGTGACTGAAGTCGAGATGCCAAGTTAGGATCAATTACATTAGAGATCCTTCTTTGGATTTTCTCAAGAACCTCGAGATGAATAGCAGGATCACCACACCAGATATGACAGCAGTGAGACAACTTAACCGGTCATGTCTATATATGCATTCTGTCCGTGCCAAATTAATATTATTTTATTATTTCCTTTGATTTCTGTTGTATAGTCATTTCCTTCCGGCTCCCAACCAAAGACCTCAGGTCAGAAATGGCATCAAGACATTTTCCAATGAGTATTCTTGTACAAAGAAAATACTAAAAAAATCACCAAAGACAACCTAAGATTAGACACATTTTACATGCATAAAGCCCTTCGTAAGGTGTGAGCTGTACTTGTGAGTACAATTTTTTGTATTTCTTTAAAGAATGGGATAACAGGGATCCCATCTCTGAGTTTATTGGAACCTTTTCAAATCAAACAGACGGTTCCAACTACAACTGGAATTATTAATGCTCTCATGTGCCACATTTTGAGATTTCCACTTCAACGTCCTTGTTATTTTGATAGTTTTTTGAAGGTCCTCAAAGCAACATTAAATTTGCAACAACTGCCAGGTCAATAAGAATGTATATTCTTTTCTTGTGGTCTTTGATTACGATGTCTGGGCGATTAGATTTGCTTGTTCTCTCTGTGCGTATTATAACGTCACATAAAATTATTATAGGTCCTATCTCTGTAACCGGGTCTGGGTGATGTTCATTCTTGCAGTTTCCTTCCCGTATAAATTGCAAATTTTCCAGTGCAAATATCGGACCACACCATCATGCCGAGTTTTTTAATACTCTCGCTCATGAACAGAGATGCACATTACGTCAAGTCCGAGCTAACACGACAAACTAGTGAAGCTAGGCGAGTGACAAGCATATCTGTGATTCTAAATAAGTTATTTACTATATTTACAACTATTATTGTTGTTGTTGTTGTTGATGATGATGTTGTTGCTGTTGTTGTTGTAGCTGTTGATTTTTTATTATTATTACGGCTATTATTGTTGTTCTTATTATCATCATCATCATCAACATTATTATTTTTAATATTATCATTACAATTGTTTTTGTTATTATTAACGGTTGTTTTAAATATTATTATCATTATTAATAATATTAATATTATTATCATCGATATTATTATTATTATTATTATTTCTGTTGTATTTGTTATTAATACCGTTGTTTTACGGTTATTATTATTATTATTATTATTATTATTATTATTATTATTCACTCATCCGCTGCCTCTTTCTTCTTCTTTTTCTTCTTCTTTTCTTCTTCTTCTTCTTCTTCTTATTATTATTATTATTATTATTATTCGCTCATCCGCTGCCTCTTTCTTCTTCTTCTTCTTCTTCTTCTTCATATTATTATTATTATTATTATTATTATTATTATTATTATTATTATTCACTCATCCGCTGCCTCTTTCTTCTTCTTTTTTTCTTCTTTTTTTCTTCTTCTTCTTCTTCTTCTTCTTCTTCTTATTATTATTATTATTATTCGCTCATCCGCTGCCTCTTTCTTCTTCTTCTTCTTCTTCATATTATTATTATCATTATTATTATTATTATTATTATTATTATTCACTCATCCGCTGCCTCTTTCTTCTTCTTTTTCTTCTTCTTTTCTTCTTCTTCTTCTTCTTCTTCTTCTTCTTCTTATTATTATTATTATTATTATTCGCTCATCCGCTGCCTCTTTCTTCTTCTTCTTCTTCTTCTTCATATTATTATTATTATTATTATTATTATTATTATTATTATTATTATTCGCTCATCCGCTGCCTCTTTCTTCTTCTTTTTCTTCTTCTTTTCTTCTTCTTCTTCTTCTTCTTCTTATTATTATTATTATTATTATTCGCTCATCCGCTGCCTCTTTCTTCTTCTTCTTCTTCTTCTTCTTCTTCTTCTTCTTCTTCTTCATATTATTATTATTATTATTATTATTATTATTTCTTCAATTGTTGATTTTCATTGTTCCTATTGTTATCGTTATTACTTTTATTATTTACCGAAACAAAAAATAAAAATTCCTTTATTTCCTAGCCGATGATAAATTAGTAGGGTTTAAAGGGTTTGTTAGGCTTATTGACGGTGGGTTTACCGGGAAGTCATGCAGACGAAGAAAGTAGCTGAAAGAGTTGCAAGAATTTTATAGTCGCCAGCTTTTTGTGTGCGAGTTCACTGGGGAACTCTGTGTCTGTGTGTCCATCAGTGCATTGCATTTGTGCGTGTGTCTGCGCGCTTCTGCGTGTGTGTCGGTACGCTCTCGTGTTTCTATGGCCTTTTTTTTATGTGAGGACTTTTGAAACTTTTTATGCAACGAACTCATGTTGTCGCCTCTAAACACAGAAAATAAATTTAACAACATTTAAAGCACGTAAGAAAATGTCCGCGAAATCAACATAATCGTTACTGAACGTACAAATGCCAAGTAAAGTGTTAATAGTTATAATAACAATGAAACTGCTGTAGTTAATGATAATAGTGATGTTGATGATAATCTTAAGAATCATTTGAATAACAACAATAATAGTAATTATAATAATGATGATGATGATGATATTAAAAATAAGATGATCAAGATAGCTGGAATAACATTTATGATAATATTGAAAGAAATAACATGTCGGAATAATAAAATGATTATAATGATAATGATTACACTAGGAATCATGCTACTACTACTTTTTAGCATAATTTTTTCCTTGTAAAAGGCCCGAGAACCACTCAAGTTAGAGGATTACCAAGTTAAATGTATTAGGCACTGCCGATTGTAATAATAATAATAATAATAATAATAAGAAGAAGAAGAAGAAGAAGAAGAAGATGAAGATGCAGATGATGATGATGAAGATGAAGAAGATGCAAAAGAATATGATTAAGAAGAAGTTGATGAAGAAGAAAAAGAAAAAGATAGAAGAAGAGGAAGAAGATAGAAAAATATGGAGAAAAAGAAAAAGACGTAGACGAAAAATAAATATAAGAAAAAATGAAGAAGAATAGGAAAAAGAAAGAAGAAGAAGAAGATGAATGAGAACGAGGAGAAGAAGAAGAAGAAGAAGAAGAAGAAGAAGAAGAAGAAGAAGACGTTATGGATCTCATGTATGAAGTACAAAAATTCTGATTCTTTGATAAGTCACTGCATATATTTATATGTTAGTTTTACTCACGGAGAAGTAATAGATAGAGGCTCGGATAGAGGAATCGGAGAGCCGAGTTCGAATTTTATCGAGTCCATTACATTCACTTACGTGTTAATACCATTGGGAAAGGTATGAATCCTCTTCTTCTTCTCACTGCTATAGGTAAATAGCAGGACAGACCGAGTTATATAGCCTTGAATGGCAACTGATCTGCCGTAGAAAGAAATGGCAACCTACCGCGGGAAACAAATGTATCGAAAGATACATGATCGCATGTGTATCACGCATGGCACATAACTCACTTGCTCTGTAGAAAAACGAGTGATAACCGTTTAGCCATTTTTATTTACTGTATATTTTTATTCTCCCATTTACAGTGAATAATGATTTTTCTTATTCTTGTTCTTCCTCACAACTTTGTTTTATTTGTATAGATTTATATATACGTTGTTACACAAAAATAAGAGAACTCCTAAGATAATCTTTTAAAAATGGCATTTTTTCCAGATAATCCATAAATCTTAATTAAACTATATATTAATAAAAAAAAAAAACTTTATTAAACGAATTATAAGACTTTAAAAATATCAAGCTGGAATAAAATTATTAATTAAAAATTAAGATGTGCAAAAGTAAGAAAAGCCTTTCATTTGCACTCTGTATTTTTGCTTTACATGGCTGCCAGTACAAATAATTTTTGTACACGTGTAAAAATCAAAATGACACGTGTTTATTTTTTTGGTAAGGTCTGTATATTGCAATCAACCACTAAAATGGGTGCTGTTAGAGACTAAATTAAAAAAAAAGCCAAGTTCAACATCATGAAGCTTTAAAAATCGCATAGTTGAAGACTATGATGATGGAGGAGGCTACAAAAGCTATTAGAACGATTTGGAGTGAACCTCTCCACTGTTCAACATATTATCTCTAAATGGAAGGACTTTGGTATGACGGCATCGCAATAAGAAGTGTCCGTCCGTGAAAATATATTTGCAAGAGCAACTAGACATCTAGTTCAGCAAGCACAGACGAATCCCGTTGTGACCTCTACGGTTCTCTAAGTCTCCATGACCAATGTCGGAATCAATATACATACGTGTACAGTGCGACAAAATACGAACGATGTCGATTTTCATTGCAGAATGCCTAGAAAAAAAAAGCCACTGTTTACGAAAAAGCAGCTCGACTCAACTATGCCAAAGATCATATTAATAAGCTAGAAACATTTTGGCAAGTTTTTTGGTAGGAACGGTAGGTGGTATGTCTGGCGAGCTCCTAATAAGGTTTTTGAAGAGAAGAATTTAGTGCCAACAGTTAAACATGGCGGCGGCAGTATCATGATTTGGGGTTGCTATGCTACAACTGGAACAGGCAACATCGTCCACATTGACGGCACAATGAACTCTTAAAGATACCAAGTAATTTTGAACGAAAGTATCTTGTCCTCGGTTCGAAAGTTGGGTTTAGGTCGTGTCTGGATCTTCCAACAATACAATGATCCGGACCATTAAAGCAAATCAACAAAAGAATAGGTTAGAAAAAAGAAATTTCAATTCTTGAAATGGCCTAGACAAAATACTTATCTAAAACACAATTGAAAATCTGTGACAGTCCATGCAAGAAACCCAGTTAATGCCAAACAATTTTGGGAATTTAGTCAAGAAGAATGGTAAAAATTTTCGCTCACTACTACTAGCAACTTCTTAAAAATACAGAAAAAAAGCCTGGTCGATGTCGTGACATCAAAAGGAGGAATCACTAAATATATTAATATTTTTTATTTATTTCAGTTTGATAAAAAATTTCGAAAGTGGTTGTAATTATTTTAATAAAGTTTTTTTTTTTTTTTAATGAATATATAGTTTAATTTAGATTTGTTGATTATCTGGAAAAAATTTTTTTTTCAATATTATCTTTCGGCTTCACTTTATTTTGTGAAGTATTATATATTAAAAATGTCCCTTTTTCAAAACTTAATAAAATTTTGGATCCATGCACAGAATTTAAATATGTAAGCGACATCTTTACTATTAATTACAACCCAGTGATTCATTTTCAGAGGACTGGAAATAAATCCCAATAAAGATGTGCTCTAAAATCGATTATCTTATTATAAATAACCAGAAGTAAGACAAATAGTTTTGAGTGTGACACAAGTATTTGGAGTCATGTAGCCTTCTTCAGGCTCTTATGGCTTTGAATCTTAATTGATTAGTGTTGTTTACATCTATGTGTTCTGTTTTAGTGAAGTACAATTGGCTACAGTAAATATCGCTTTCATTACCAAAGATTTGCTTGTCAATTTTCTGACCATAAACAGTTGGGCATGTTCCTTTGGTGTTGACTCACTGTGCATATCTGTTTATGGGCAGGAGTGATGGGGAGCTTCATTGCAAGGCGTGGAGAACATGGGAACATCCTAAATCAGAGACCGTCGAAGTGGACGGGGTTACATGACAAGAAAGTATTCCTAACTGGGATCCATCTACAAGATTATTCCAGATTTTTGTTGATATCTACCCGGTATACACTTATCAAATTAATACGGGGGTATCATGAAATTATTTTTTAAGTTTGAAGGAATATGCAGCCTAGGCGATTTCAAAATCACATCATGATACTTGTGAATCACTTCAATGGCTGACTATCCAAGCGAACCAGGTTCCCTATCCGGAGGGTATTTCAAACTGTGTCCAACGGGTCATTTTATGGGCTGCAGAGCTGTGAGCTGCTATTATGGTGAACTGTCGCTCTATCGTAACTGTAAGTCAGGATGGGCATATTGGGCATCGTATATTTATTTATTTATTTTTGATTAATTTGTTTTTTACGGTTTATCAACCCATTGCAGGTTATTTAAAGCTAGAAATATTTTTAGATTGTAAGATTGTTTTTTTTTAGATAATAATGGTTTGCTCGTATGTGAATATAACGAACCCAACGGGAATTTGAACTCGGCTTTCCCATTACCAATTCCAAGCCAGTATCCATTACATCACCTGCATATCTAAGCTTACAAGCCGTCACCCATCTAACTACTAATTTCGGTGATCGTACAGGAACCAATGTTTCAACGTGATATGGCCGTAAGCCTTCGCATATTTGTGCCTCAGTGTCACATTAGTGGCGTTCTACGCTTTCACTGAAAAACAACAACAACAACAATAATAATAATAATAATAATAATAATAATAATAATAATCGTGATAATATGTGTTGTGCTGCTTCGGGAAGTGGGCGAACATGACTCTCCTCATCTATCCTTTGTAGGTCTTAGTTTTGCCTGTTCACCATCTACCCAGTCCTTGTACTACCATCTATTTCCACAATTTTTTAGGTAGATTACTCACTGTTTTCCTCTATCCTTTCTTTCTTTCGATGTGTCGAGTGAGTGCCAAATTCTCCAATCCCTCTTTCCTCATCACGTGTCTTTGAAGTTTAAAATGTCTCTTTCTGATTCTAAATGTAAGCGTCCTTTTTATTCCCATTTTTAAAAAAAAAAACTAATTGAACCGAGCAAACGGAACACAAGAGAATACAAGATCAAGCCCGTTACTGGGTAGGAACAGTCATACACAGGAAACTATTCAAATAATTTGGGTTCGAGCATGGAAAGTGAGACAACGATGAAAAAAAAAATCACACAATACTTCGGGTTTTGACAATCAAACCACTCCAACCAAACATGAACATGAGGTTTTATATTCGTGAATATAAAATAAAAGATCATGCTAGATTACAGGTGTGGTTTGGTCAAGTTGACCCTTGAGTGGAGGCGAGAGAATTTTGGAAAAATCGAGAAAAAACAGAATATTTCCCGGGAGCTGAGGAAGTCCTGGGAAGTAAGGTTAAAAATAAACGAATAGGTGCACTTGTAATTGTACAAAAAAAAAAAAAAAAATGAAATCGAAATTTAACAGCATGGAAATCCGCCAAAGTTTTAAAACCATACATATCATGAAGTTGCTGGTGACAATGAGGACACAAAATAATTACTGGAGATTTGAGCAACTTGATTTCACTCATTCTTTATAAATGAGCGCAAGGCATTTGGAGTTACTATAGAAAAGCACAAATAATAATAATAATAATAACACCACCCAGACCCGGTTACGGAGATAGGACCTGTTACAATTCTATGGGATTACACAATACACACTGACAGAACAATCAAGGCCAACCGGCCAGATATTGTTATTAAAGATCACAAACAAAAACGATGCCTCCTTATTGATATGGCAGTCCCTGCTGACTGCAATGTATCTTTGAAGATATTCAAAAAGTTGTCAAAGTACAAGGACCTTGAAATAGAAATCTCGAAAATGTGACATATGGGAACATCAACAATCCCTGTTGTAGTTGGAGCCCTAGGACTGGTTGGAAAAGATTGCAGTAGACTAATTGAAGGGATTCCTGGAAGTCCATGCCTCAAGGAGATACAAAAAATTGTTCTGACAAGTACAGCCCACACCTTACGAAGGGCTTTATCTATGTAATCTTTTTTTTTTTTTTTTGTCAGTGGAAAGTGTCATGACGCCATTTCTAACGTTAGGTCCCTGGGCGGGACCCGGAAAGAAATGTGTAAACGCCAGAAATCAAAGAAAATAATAATAATAATAATAATAATAATAATAAGGGGTTACCTAATGTAGGGTTAAAATCTGAAACCGAAGATTTATTCTTGCTACACAAGTCCAATGTTTACTAACTAGAAATTACCATACACATATACTGAAAAATTGTATTAAGCTGAAATGCATATTCTGTAATAAACATGCATAAACAATTGACCAACTTGTATAAGGATGCACAGTGTTAGCATCAATTTAATATAAATCACGGTATGATAAATTGGGCCAATATCTGCACTGTAAAATATGCAATTTCTATGGCAAGAAAACTGCAAGAACCTGCTATGAACATCACCCAGACCCGTTTACAGACATAGGATCTGTAAGGATTTTATGAGACGTTACAAGACACACAGGCACATAAGAATCAAAGCTAATCGCACAGACATCGTGGTCAAAGACCAAAAGAGCAGAATGTGCATTTTTATTGTGACGACAGTCCCTGCAGATTTTAATGTATCTTTGAAGATCTACAAAAATCTATCAAAATACAAGGGTCTTGAAGTGGAAATTTCAAAAATGTGTCACATAAAGACAGAAATAATTCCAATTGTAGCTGGAGCCTTCAGATTGATTAGAATAGGTTCCACTGGCCTCATTGAAGAGATTCCTGGTAGCCCATGCCTTAAAGAAATACATAACATTGTACTCACACTTTACGAAGAGCTTTATCAATATAAGATGTGTTTGATCTTGTTTTTGTGTTTTTTTTTTCTTTTTTTTTTTACAAAAAATGATGAGAGGAAAATATCATGAAGCCATTTCTAACATTAGGTTTCTGGTTGGGACCCGGAAGGAAATATGTACATAACAGAAATCAAAGGAAATAATAATAATAATAATAATAATAATAATAATGATGATGATGATGATGATGATGATGATGATGAAACAATTTAATTTTTACGTAATCCTCATAAGCGGTTAAAAATTCTTAAAGAATTTTTATTATGAAGTTTTGCGAAGATTTCTTGCGAAGACTTCTTTTCATTTTATTTGTTATGCTTTTTATCGAAATGTTCATGCATTTTACAGCCATGAATCAGTCTTGTTGGAGACCAATTCTTTATTTTCTCGTCCCTGCAGTTTCTTTAAGAGTCAGAGAATGTACTCATAAAAATATCATAAACGTGACAACATCTTATGACAGATTAATGAGTTTCTATCTATCTATCTATCTATCTATCTATCTATTTTTTTGTATCATAAGAAAAATTTAATTCATAAGAAATTTCAGCCAGGTGGTTATTAATTTTATTGTAATAATAATAGTAATGATACTAATACTACTGCTACTACTAATAATACAAATACTACTATTTATTATTATTATTATTAATATAATTATTGATAATTGTTTATTATCAAGTTCTTTTCTTCATGTTTCTAATTAGTGTTTATTTTAAAATATCTTTATACTATTTAATTTATCAAAAATTATTATTATCCTATAATAAAACTATACTATAAAAAATAATAATAATAAAGTCTGAAAATATGATATACAATTTTTATTTTTATTTGTCTTCTGTA
>CAHIKZ030000405.1:30000-37500 GCA_903632075.3 Acanthosepion pharaonis | reverse complement strand
CGATAGATGAAAATAAATAAACGTTTTTATTATTTCTTAGTACTATAAAAGTTATTTTTAATGTTTGAGATGTTAGTAGATGTCCCAACCTGAGATATAAACTCCTTACATATGTATTTCAAAACGTGCTCTTGATACAGAATTACTTTGAAGATGATTTTACTTTTCTTAATTTTAATACATTATCATTGTCACAGATCTTGTGTATCTTTTTGGATTATTATCTAACGGACTTTGATTCAGTCTTCTTGAAATCCAAATAGTATTACAATATTTTTTTTAATCACATCTCCTTTTATGACATAGTCAATAATGAATCACTTCAGATTTCTGGCTTACGACCATATCACGTTGAAACAGTCATATCGCGTTTTCGTACAATCGAAACGTCAAGTCAGGTCAGTACCTAGAGGGGGTGATCGCTTCGGTATATCAGATGCCTTAAGCTTTGATATGCGAGTGGTGTAATCAATAACAGCACGGAAATGGAATCTGGAGAGCCGTGTTCCATTCCCATTCGGGTTCATTATATTCACTTTCCTTAGGAAAGGTATGAATATATCTCGTTTCCCCACCACAGATTAATTAGTAGAAAATGAATCAGTAAATCATTCTTATTTCTCAAAAAAATTATAATCTAAAATATGGTCTGGCTATAACTAACCCGCAAAGGGTTGATAAGACGTAAAAAATTAAGCAATCAAGTCACTCAATATAAGTACTAAGAAACACACACATAAGTGAATTGCTGAATAAGATTGTCGTAGAGGAGGAAAGTGAAGAAGCATGGAGTGCTTATTATGGGTTTATATAGGATAGACAAAAAATGAGAATAGATAGGAGAAACATCCTCCCGGGAGTATGTTCCACAAAGTAGCTATTTTCATGTGAAAGTACGAATCAATCTCTTCTCTCAACCAATCGTGGGTTAATTAGTAGGACTTGTATCATTGACTCATTATTATCTCCATCCCAAAATTCTTATAATCTAAAAAATAGTGTCTGCCTTTAAATAACCTGTAAAGTGTTGATAAGCTGTAAAATACAAATCAGTCGATTGCTGAATAAAATTTTCGTAGGGATAGAAGGTGAGGACGTATGAAGTGCATTTTATGGGGATATACAGGATGATAATAGATTGGAGAAACATCTTCTTGGGTTTATGTTACACAAAGGAGATATCTCCGTATGAACGTGTGAATCCATTTCTTCTCCTTGCAGCTATGGGTTAAGTAGGGGGACTTGTAACAGTAAATACTTCGTATCGCCAAAGAATTTTTTACAACCTAAAAATGTTTTTTTAACTCTTAATAACTTGCAAGAGGTTGATAATCCATGAAAAAAACACCCCAAAACAAAAAAAAAAAACAAACAAACAAAACAACAAACAAAACAATACCCCCGCCAAAAAAAAAAACAAAAAACAAAAAACAAAAACAAATCACTTAATCAATCAATCGAGAGATTTCTTTATTTTATCATCAGGGAATTGCCACATATTCTTGGCAAATATAGTGGAGTTGTTTCCCGTTGTTGTTTTTTTCCATGGTTTAATTGCAGAGTTTCTCTTCTCCTAGATTTCCAAGGTAACTCTTCTATTTAACCCATATCTAAGGAGAGACAAATCCATATCATTTTCAAGTGTATTTGTGTGAATAGCGAATGCAGCTGATTAACATGAAATTTGAACTTGGGTTGTCGATTTCACTCCGCGCTGATATTCGAAATACTATCAGCACACTTATTACAACTATTAATAATAATCATACTATTTATGATTCTCTTGCCATTTACACCGCGTTCCATAGTAATAGCCACATACAATTTTTCTTAATTTTTAGAAAATTAAGGAAATGATTGAGGAGAATATTTGGTAAAGGACCTGTTGGAAGTGTTAGGTAAGCTGAAGACACTAGAACAAGGAATGTGATGACAAAGGGAAAAAATGTTTTATAGATTATGCGAAAGCGTTTAATAAAGTACATCGCAAAGAACTGTTGGAAATGTTAGGCAAGCGTGATTTATTTGGGAAGTATATTAGAATAATCCAGGAAAGTGTGGAGAGCCGTGATCAGCTGAAGTGACACGGCACGTAGAAGAAAAAGAATGTATAAAGATGTCATGACTGTATCCATTAAATACAAAAATGCAGAAAGATATGTAAGACTGTCATTTATGTCAGTTATGTGCCATGAGTGATACACGCTTAGGCGATCATGTATCTTTCGATACTTGACTGACGCAGTAGGTTGCCATTTCTTTCTGCGGTAGACCAAGGCTATAGAACCTAGTCTGTCCTGCTATTTACGCATGCGAGGAAGAAGAGGATTCATAACTTTCCCAAGGGTAATAGAACATTAATATAATGGATTCAGCTTTAATTCGAACTCAGCTCTCCGATTCCTCAATCCGAGCGGTTAGCCATTACTTCACCGTGCCTCCTCTGTGTATGACAAGGATACGTTTTCTCACTTGATTCAACGTTTACAGCGATTCGATCCTGAGAGAACATATACTCGGATCAAACCTCCTGCATACGGTAGGAAATGTATTCGATTAATGTTCAAAAATAGAAGTGTAGGTGTGGGAGAGACAAAGATACCTCTTCTCACCAGATTTAGTTACACTTTACAGTGAGGTGATTCTGAGAGAATTAGGATTTCTACCAGGATTCATTGTTGCCGGTCTCAATCTTAACGTCATTAGAGATGCACAGACAGACACAGAAAGGAAACTACAAAAAACTCTTATAGAAGTTCGTAAAGGAAAACGAGACAAAAGGGTCAGGAATTAATTTTAAAAAGACAGGAAAAAGAAAACCGAAAATTCGAATTACAAATAGGAAATGCTAAAATATTGTTCTCACGAGAAACGCACACATACTTAGAAAATTTATGTCAAACTTATATGCTCAATAACCTTCTATGAAAAAAATATTCATTTATAATAGGTCTTCGGCAAAAGACCAGGTAACGGATTGTATCAAAATTCAAACGAAGAAAACTTGAAATAATAATAATAATAATAATGAACTAGCAAAAAATAAATATACCAATAGACATAATAAGGTAGTGACATATGTGCGCTGGAAAATGTGCAAGAAGCATAAAATCGAAACCACTGAGAGATGTTATGAGCACCAACAAGACACAATTACCCCCACAAAAAATGATGTAACAATCCTCTGGGACATGCGAATTCAAACTGATATTGAAATAAAAGACAACAGACCTGATATTATCATAAAAGACAGGAAATTCAGTAAGTGTATACTTAACAGTACCATCTGAGAGAAATAACTCCATTAAAAGTATCGAGATATTATCCAAATACAAGAACCTGGAGATCGAGATTAACAGAATGTAGGGAATGAAGACTAAGGTGGGAGAGACAAAGATGCCTCTTCTAACCAGATTTATTCACACTTTACAGTGAGGTGGCTCTGAGAGAATTAGAATTCCTACCAGGATTTATCATTGCCGGTCTCAATCTTAACGACATTATTATTGTACTAATAATAACCGGAGTTCTGGGCCTCGTGAGAAAAGGAATGGACAATTTTACTAACAGTGTCCTAGGCAACATAAACATACAAGTTGCCCAGAAGTTCACTCTACTAGGAACATTCCACATACTAAGAAAAATACTATCAATTAAATGGCAATTTTCCTCTAGGGCATAAGGACCATAGATTAGGATAAAAAGTAGGAAACATAGCATACACAAATAATAATAATAATAATAATAATAATGATAATAATAATTCAGAAAGCTGTCAAAATACAAGGACAATGAAATAGAAATCTCGAAAATGTGGTATATGGGAACATCAACAATCCCTGTTGTAGTTGGAGCCCTAGAACTGGTTGGAAAAGATTGCAGTAGATTAATTGAAGGGATTCCTGGAAGTCCATGCCTCAAGGAGATACAAAAAACTGTTCTGACAAGTACCGCCTACACTTTACGAAGGGCTTTATCTATGTAATATTTTTTTTTTTTTTTTGTCAGTGGAAAGTGTCATGATGCCATTTCTAACCTTAGGTCGCTGGGCGGGACCCGGAAAGAAATGTGTAAACGCCAGAAATCAAAGAAAATAATAATAATAATAATAATAATAATAATAATAATAATAATCTGCCCATAGCAAACAGGATTATGTAGACAAACACGGTACCCATCAGTGGTTACGTAGAACAGGTTTAACAGCTAAAACCGAAGATTTCATTCTTGCTGCTCAGAACCAATGCTTGGTAACTAGAAATTACCAATCACACATATTGAAAAATTGCGTTGATTCCACATGCAGCAATAGGATCCTCGGTTTTACTTATTTTTCTCAATGTTCGATGTTAAGTATGTTGCGCTCATTGGGACGTTGATGCCTTTATTACATTGAGAATATCAGAATAAATCCTAGTAACCTATTGCTTTTAGAAATGGTTTAGCACTAAATATTCTGCGAAAAGAACTCACTGACTGAGGACGTAGGAATCGACAGAGAACACCCATAATGCGAGCGAAGATAATTATCGCTTAATCTTATTCATTAGCAAAATTAAAATCACTGTTAATTGCTTGCAAGAATTTGGACGTTAAACATCAGGCAATTAATTTATTGTTAATCTGCATACAGTCTCTACATGTCTTTTTGCTGATGTCTTTATCAAGAAAGGATTTATAACACCCCAGATAACATCTGTTTAAATATGACTGGTCGATTTGTCATCAATCATGTCTGACACCCGCAAATTGCTAAAGGTTACAAACGTTTTCAATGTGGTTCGAGTATAAAACTGACAATCTTGATAACTCTTGTTTTTTTTTTTGCATTACTTGCCCTTAAACACAGTTTTCAAATGAGTAGCATTTATAGGTAAGAATTTCGATGTAAGTTTTCTTCCTCTATAGTGCCTGTCTCTCAGAACGTGAATAGTCATCCTTTTCCGCAACTTATTATTTGTCTATATTTCTGAGATGAGGTATCATGTACACTATTTACATTATTCGGACTATTGATTCATCTTTGTTGCCATATTAATCACAACGTTTCGGCCGTTGTACGCTCTGGCCTTCAGGTAGTTGGAATGTCGAACTGGTTCAGTTCGACATTCCAACCATCTGAACCAGTTCGACATTCCAACCACCTGAAGAAGGCCGGAGCGCACAACAGCTGAAACGCTGTGATAAATATGGCAACAAAGATGAGGATAATAGTTCGAATAATGTAAATAGTGAACTTACTATCCTTTCTTGCTTTTCTTTTGCCATCTATTACACAAGCTTGTTCCGTATGGTATTCACTGTTTTACTTTCTCCATCTTGCCTTCTATATATCCCGTGAGTATCAAATTCTCCAAACCCTTTTATCTTATGTCATGGATATTTCAATTGTCTCTTTTTATTCTTAGTATAAGCATTTTTTGTTTCCATTTTCCTCAAAACTTCCTCGTTACTCATATGTTTAGTCCATGATATTCTCAGTAACCTTCTTTTTAATCACGTGTCTGTTGCCACAAATTACTTTTCATCACTGACATATTGGAGGACATAACAATTGAAGTCACATTTGTTTTTTCCTAAAGAAATTTTGCTATTTCTTTATACTTATCTTTTGGAAGACATATTTCGCTATTCGAATTCGCCTTCGTATTCCGTTGTCCAATTTCAATCTACGTAACAGATCCTAATTCTAAGAAACCTAATCATTCATGACCATGGTTCGGAATTATTAACAAAAATTCCAGTTGGGTTCGTCATATTCATTTACGCGCAAATACCATTGGGAAACATATGAATCCACTCTTCTCTCCCCAGCTATGGATTAAATAGTAAAACTCAATACAATTATCAAGGGACAATCACGGAAATGGACTGCTGAATGAGATTTTCGTAGAGGTGGAAATTATGAAGTACTTATGGAGATATATAGGATAAATAAAAAATGACAATAGATCGGGAAAACAGCATCTCAGGAGTATGTTCTACAAAGTAGCTATTTTCGAATGAAAGTATGTATCTGCCTCTCCTCCCCACCAGTAGGACTTGTAACACTAAATCATTATTATCTCCTCCCCAACAGAAAAATTCTTATTATCTAAAAATATATCCTGGCTTTAAATAACCTGAAAAGGGTTGATGAGCCGTAAAAACAAACTAATTAATCAATCAATCAAATGAAGGAGAGAGCGAGTGTGATGGAACTTGAGTATGATCAGCGTAATCGTCAAAGAATTTTGCAATAACCACACCAGTTGTCTCTAGGTAGTAAGCAGTAAAATTGGAAGAATCTTTCTGGTAGAATGTTTGTTGCTTCATCTTTCTCTATATGTAGGTCGGTATTTATGTACTCGCAAAATGAGGGGATGGCATGCAAGGTTGTCTTAACTTTGGGATGTTCATACACATACATAGGAAAAAAAGCCAATTCCCCAGTACTACTGTCACAACAGCGTCGCTATCCACTTACCATCCCGCTTTAGGTAGGTGCTGCTCCACGGTTCGCTAAGGTTTGTCTGTTCGGTGTTATCGTCCCGTTTTTCATTCTCAGATCCCCGACTCCGATTTTATGTATAATTTATTTCTTGCCACGGAACAATCTACATTTTCTGTTGGCACATTAGCAAAACAACTATTTGGCCGTTTGCCTCCAAATGCCTCAAATCGAAAAACATTCCCAATTTAACTTTGTTGTTTAGAAGATGTCAATAAATATTACTGAAAGTTCGAAGAGTACATGAATTATTCTGAGTCTCTTATTCCTCCGTCTTTTATTTAATCATTCACTCCCAATTAGGGCGATAAAGTCACTAAGACGGAAAGGGTGACTGAGAGGAAAAAATCTAACAAAAATAATTATTAAGAGAGAGGGCAATAAAAAGAATTGGATTCAAGAAGAGAGAGGCTGAAGATTGACATTACATTTAGAACTTTTGATGATCAAAGTTGACAGGAAAGTAAGAAGCCGGAAGAGAGTCCCACAACCGAGAAGTGCGAAAGAAGAAACTTATGATTGCATCTAGCCATTTCAGATGTAAAATGACGAGACCTATCTGATAATCTAGTACTGCACTGAAATTCTTAAATTTACCAAAGAGAAAAGTTCATAAGTTGAAAATATTTATAGAAACGGTAAATGGAAGCTGCATAACTACGCTAGGAAGTACTGAAGCCGAGATGCCAAGTTAGGACCAATAACATTTCAGATTCTTTGGATTTTGTCAATAATCTTGAGATACATAGCATAACAAGCAGAACAATTATGGCAGTAGTAATACTGTATTATAATAACTGACTTTTTATAACTATCTAAAATGGCCGTTAGTCATATATAACGAAAGGCTGGGCAGTGCGATAATTTATCCATGTGAAAAATGCCTAGTCATAATAACTGTATTGCTATATCTTATGATATACTGTTTGTTGTCTCTGTTGAGGTGGCCGACAAACTTGTTGCTGATGACAGCCTCAATACCAGCTTGATGACGTGATATTGCAACTGGG
>CAHIKZ030000405.1:17500-25000 GCA_903632075.3 Acanthosepion pharaonis | reverse complement strand
TTATAAGGGTCTTCTTTTGAGGTCTTTTCTTACTTCCTCTCTTTCACTTTTCGTCGTCTAGGAGCTTGGCTGACGATTAAGCTGAAAATGCATTCACTCTCTCTTTCGTCTTGGTATAACATCATTCTCGCTCGAGATGGACTGTTATTTCTTTCTTTCTTTATTTCTCGTGCCTTGTTTGGTGACAGTTGAAACTGCTTTCTCTCTCTTCGATATAGCGGCGTTCCGCATGCGTCGTCAAAACGGGTCCATCCATTCGACTGGGAGACCAATTCTCCTCACAATTTCGCAAACATATCTTTTCGGCCCATATGCCGAGACATTCGCCAGACGTCCTACCGGCCCACAGGCCTCGGCCAAAACTAACTTTTCTGTTTCACTATTCGTTTCCGTTTTCTTCTTGTCACGTATTCAATTTTCAAAATAATAATTTTCCCCATTATGAGTGGAATGATGTCATCGACCCTCTCTCTCATCTTCAGGGTCAGAGAAAGTTCAGTTTAAAGTGTTTCGACTCCTCCCAACCGGAATCTATCCGTGTAAATCATGCTGTCAACACCTTGACCAAAAGAGAAGGAAAGGGTACACTCTGGTCAATCCTTGTTGCCACTAAGTCTACCTATCTCTTTGGGTTTACTTTAGATTTTCTGCAAGTACTGGGCTCTTTATTTTAGAATGTTTCTAAAATATAAGCCATGATATAGTTTTTATAATAAATTTAGATCGGGGTTCGTAACAATACGTACATTATCTATGTTTCAAAGGTTATCATAGCCGTCAGTGATACTGTGAACAAGCTCTCACTATCTATAAAATACTTCAGTGACATGCGTCTCAAATAGCCTCTGGTAATTAAGTCCAACTTCAAACCGGAGAATAGGCAAAGGCGGAAAACTGCTTCGGGTAGATGAAGCTCGACAGTTCAGGAAAGCAGTCCATCTAGTGGAAGGAAAACACCGATTTTAAACTGCCATTTTGCGATCCTATCTAAAACACGGAACGAGCTATGGAATTACATTCAGACAGAAAACCCCGGATTGGAACCCCGAAGGCTGTTGGATGTGAACACTGACAACTCTCCAGCAATTCCTGATGACAAACCTACCCCAAATGTAAATCTCTACATTCCTTTGGATCTTGTCGGTACAATCGAGAGGGGAACCATATAGGCTGGGTAGCTCACGGCAGACATATACCATCGCCAACTGTTTATTTATGTAATATTTCGTAATTTAATTTGAGCTGTAGTCATTTTGTTCACCTAACATTTTATATATTTAACTATTTTAAAGAAATCGCTAATTTTTTTGAGCGTCTAAAACACGTAATGTATGTAATGTTTATATACGTACATTATATATGTTCCTGTTATAGTGGAACGCACCTGTTCTATAGTTAATAGACTCTCTCACCTATAATAAGTAGGAGTAGTAGGAGTCACTCAGTGGGAGTGGGTCAGTCAGTCGATGTCGGACGACCGTTAGTCAGATATTAAAGTATCAGCGACCACAACTAGATTATTGCGTCATTACCTATTATATCAAGTTCCTAACATTTTGTACGTCGAACCTATTTTAGGACCGACTTAGTACAAATACAAGCCTCCACTGTGAAACCACTACATAACAACTTGGCGACGAGGGATTCGAACTCATACGGAGGAAGAAAAACCTTTCGTACTCTACAACAGTTCCAAAGATTGTCATAGCCTGGGGATGATAGTAGTGATAAAGTCACACTATCTATAAAATGCTTTCATGTCAACTAAATAGTCTGTGACAAGTAAGTCCAGCTCCAAGCCGATGAATGGGCGGCCGCGGTAAACTGGCGCCTCATAAACAGCTACTTCAGGCAGATGGAGATCGACAGCCTAGGAAGGCAATCTATCTAGGGAAAGAAAAAAAAACTCTACTACTTTGCTCTCACATCGAAACATGGAAATAATTATGGAACTAAATTCAGACTGAAAATCTGGAGTGGATCCGTGAAGACGGGTGGCTGTCAACAGTGACAACTTTCAGGCAACCCCTTCAGCCAAGATGGCCCCAATTTTAATATTCTGTATTCCTTTGGTTCTTATCGGTACGCCCGAGAAGAGTGCAGGGCATGCAGTCTGGGCAACGCATGGCCTCCATAAACCATCACCCAAGCCTGCGGCTTTATTAGAACACTTCAGTCTCACCACCAAGGGACTGAATTTTGATCAATCTAAGCGCTATCTTTATCCGATAAATAAATAATATTGTTCCACGTTGAACGATGCCCTATTGGACTAAAATCTTGTAGTAAGTAAGAACTAAACGCGATATCCTTAGACAGTCTCAGCGGTACGAGAACAATATATAGACACGCATACACACGCAAACACACACACACATTTATATATCTATATATATATATATATATATATATATATATATATATATATAAACCCCGTATATTAAATAAAGAGTTCAGTTTGAAATACCCTAAAGGTTATCCTGAGAGACAAGCATATGATAACAACAAAGAGAAGACTAATAGTCTTCATGTAAATAATGATAACTTCTCATCCCAGAAATTCAGAGAAAAAAATGTTTTCTTGCATTCTCTCTCACGTCTTCTCCCGGTCGGGAGTCACTAAATATTATGGGTCCAGAGATGACTGACATCAACAAAGATAATTTTAACGTATCTATTTTTTTTTAATGTTCATGTCGACATGCAGATTTTCTTACTATACAGTGAGGTTTTTCCTCCTCACTGGGGAGCCACATCAGACACGAAAGAGAACACGTCTACATTGCTTGATGGTTAAGACTCGACTCTGAAAAACCTTTCTTTATTTATCATTCCCACGTTGGCTCAACCAAGTAAAATCAACTTCTGTATTTTTGGCTTTCATCTGATCTCGAAAGTCAACCTCCAGAAGTCGCAGCTGAGATACAATTTACCCTAAAATAATAGTCTGCTAAACTATTATTTCATAGTAAGAATTCATCTCTTCGCTCCAGCTATGGGTGAATGGTAGGACAGATTGGGTCCTATAGCCTTCGTTGGCAACAAGTCTAGTAGAAGGGAAACTATGAATTCAAACCAGCCTGGAGAGGATTGGGCCCTGTCAGGCTGTTTTGCTCCTGAAACACCACTGTTCCTATGGTTGCAGTAGATGTAGTGAACTTAGGGATTACGGGATGCGTGATCGTGATTCAGTAGAAGAGTTATTTTACTCGTAATAATGCCGATGATCAGTATGAGGATAGAACCAATCAGAAACTGTCTGAGATAATTAAATCAGTACAATTTCATGAGAATTTGAAATTCAAACGGATTTCCTCTTCGGACCAGAATAATACATTAAACTACTAGTAAACTCTAGTAAAGAAAGAAAAAAATAAAACATATAAATTTAGATATCAAAACCTTGCGAGAAAACTAAAAGAACGTGGTTCGATGATATAGACATTCTAATTACCTTAGGTACAATGGAGTAATAAATAGTAGCATTAGAAAGCGATAGTAGAAATTGCTACTGAAGAAAAAGAACTTGCAAGATTTGACACTCCCGGGACACATTGAATGCAAGCGGGACAAGGGAGAGCCGCTCGGAATCAGGAATCGGAGAGCCGAGTTCGAATTCCAGTCGAATCTTTTACATTCATTTAAGTGTTAATATCCTTGAAGGTAGGACTCCTCTTTTTCTCTCCCCTGTCCTAGCTATTAGTAAATAGCAGCACAGATGGCAACTGGTCTACTGCAGAAATTTCAACCTATTGCGGGGAAAAAATCTGCCCTGTCAGTTATGTGTGACGTCGCCCCCCCCCTGGTCGGAGCGTCGACTCTGTCGTTCGATCTCGTTCGCGGCTCCAGTTGTGACGTCACGTGGCTGCCCAAGGGTCGATCCTTTGATCACGGCACCAGTTGTGACGTGACTTGGCTGCCCAAGGGTCTGATATCCTGGTCACGGACAGCACCAGTTGTGACGTTTTTGCCGCGGCGTCAGCTGTTCGCTCCTCGCTGCTCAAGTGTGACGTTCCAACCCTTTGGTTAGATGATTACCAGCCTCGCCGTTCCCAACTCGCTTCCAACGCCTGGTTACTAGGGTAACTGCACTGATCTCCGGTCTGCCTACCCACGTTGTGATTAGATCTTAGACAGACGGGATCAAACAGGGGTTGGGGCCGTATGCCAGCTGGGTTCAACGGGGGTGGTAACACACAAGTAAAAGAAAAACTCACGAGGCCAAAAATTACTGATAAAAAAGGGTAACAACCTTTTATATCTAAATGTTCGTTACATGAAAATTATTCCTACTTCCCGACCCGTTTTGTGGACTGTGGCACCAAGCCCCCACCTTACAACCCAAAGACCTCGAGTTGCCTACTCTCCAGAAATTTGCATGTCGGGGTGTGGTTTGGTTTCGACACTGGGCGCTGATCTTTACCAGTCGTTCACGGCTGATTCTTCTCGCCGTCAGTGCACGAATTGACTTCTTCTCTTCGGCTTGAGTTGGACGAGCTTATTCACTTCGGCTTGAGTTGGACGAGCTTATTCACTTCGGCTTGAGTTTGATTTCAACTTCTTCTAAGCGCAACTGCAAGTAACTTCTTCTTCGTCCGCCCTGCAACTCTTCTCGTCAAGGTCCGAACTCTTCTCTCTGCCGTCCGGGGCTGAACTGAACTCTCTGTCGTCCGGGGCTGAACTTTAACTTCTCATCGACTTTCGGGCTGCAGCTCCAACTCGTCAAGGTCCGAACTCTTCTCTCTGCCGTCCGGGGCTGAACTGAACTCTCTGTCGTCCGGGGCTGAACTCTTCTGCTTGTTTGGTCTGCAACTTTAACTTCTCTTCGGCTTTCGGGCAATCTTCTTCACTTCGACTTGGGCTGGGCGAATTTCTTCACTCCGGGTTCTCTTGCCCGCAAAGGGGCGAATGAACCGGGCCGACGCCCGCGTTCAAGCTCCCTCGCTGTCCGCGGTCCAGCTGCAACTGATTTCTGTCGACTGGGGTCCTGCTTTTATTGACGCCGCAACAAACTGGGGTGGGTCTGTCGGCGCCAGGGTTTTCTTGATAATTCCAAAAGTCGCATTATTTCTGATTTCCCATTATCGCTCTTACTTTCACTCCTACTTCCTCACAGTGCCTCTGGGGGAGGCGCATACCCGTTTCCCCTGGTCTCTCGTATGTCAGGTGACCGCTTTCGACCAATGGGGTCCTGGTCGAGCGTCCTTCCTCTTTCCTCGCACATCACGTGACCGCTCTCGGCTAATGAGATTCTGGTCAGGCGTCTCTCCTCCTTCGTGACGTCTCCAATCGGGCGTGGTCAATCCGGGGCTTTGTTCTGGGGAAGAAACACCTTGTTTTAAAAAAAACAAAATTTAAATTGTCCTGTTCGTATACGTGGTATTTGTCAAAATAGCCCGCCGCTAATTAGATGTGACTTCAGGAAGAATTTTTCTCGTCCTGCTGGCGCCCTATGTGAGCTAAAACAATTGCTTTCACCTCTTTTTTTCGCTCAGGCCTGTTAGCAAAATCTTAATTATCTGAATTGAAAATATCTTTACTCATCATCGTGGGTGGTTCTTATCTTCAACTCTAGAGCTGGTCAGGATTTGTATACTAATGGTTTTTTATTTTCGTTTACAATTCCAGCGGTCACTTATCAACTCAATGACACCCTTTTCGTTTGTCACTTATTAATATTTCTTTTTTCCATTGTTCTTAAAATCTTTATTGCTTCAGCCAACTTTAACAAACTTCCATCCTACGCGGACACGGAATTAGTTCAAGTGCCTGACCTGATAATTTTGTGCCGGTCGAACGTGTGTGTTTTCGCTTACGAACTTGTTTCGTATTATGTTTCTGTCTTTCCTCTTCTTTTCTTTTTTTTTTTGTTTTATTTTATTATCTCTAAACTCTATTTCTTCAACCAAATATAACAATTTCTATTTCCCTGGATTTCGGTCAGGTACTTTGACCTGGATATCTTTTGACACCTGTTTTGCTTATGACCGGATTTTGTATTATCTATTCCTCTTTCTCTTTCTTTTTATTATTTCTTCTTTTTTTTGTTTTTTTGTTTTCTTTCCTTCCTCTTTCTTTCGGATCGCCTAAATACAATTAGAGAATTATTCTCAAAACTCAATTATTCTTCGTCTCTAAATAACTAACAACTGGTTAATAAACCGAATAAAAATTAAATCATATTTCTATGATTATCTCTTTTTAGTTTTCTAATAATGCAGGGTGCCACATATGTATCAAAAGATACATGATTCTAAGCGCGTATCACGCATGACATATAACTGAATTACCTTATACAGCGTATCCCAGAATTAACTGTTTCAAGGAAATCGGATAATTTCTTTAAAAAATCACTTTTATTCCTGTTCATATTTAATAAGTGATAGAAAAATTATATAAAAACAAAGGTTTGTTACCACAAGACCAATAGTTTAGCTGAGCCGAAAGAATACATTCCATAAGCAATAACTGAAATACTTCAAAATGTATTTCCCAACGCTAAGGATAGATTTTTCAAACAAGGAGAAGGCTTATACTTAACATCAGGAAGAGGCAGCTGAAGTTTCTGGGACATATAATGAGGAAAGAGGGCCTGAAGAATCTGATACTCTCGGGTCGAATAGCAGGAAGGAGTGACAAGGGAAAGCAGCGCGTAACATAGGTGGCGAGCTTGAGCCGGTGGATGACAGAAGGTGGTCTGGGTGAAGAAGAAGAGGGAAGGAACTTGCTGAGAGCTGCAAGGGATACAGGGATGCGGAGAGCCATGATCGCCTACGTCCTGAAAGGACATGGCACATAAAAATGAAAAGAAGTATAGATTTTAAAATTCCAGGGATGTCGACATAGCATATGTTGAAAATGTTCAATAATGTTTTGACGTAAGGTTTACAAATTTATTTATTTTGTATCATAATTCATTAAAAAGAACAAAAAAAAAATACAAAAAAAAAAAAGAAAAAAAACAGAATTGTTTTTAGAAAAATTACCGATTTCATTAAAATAGTAAATTCTGGGACACCCTGTATAATCTAATCCTCTAAAGAGAGGTTTATAAGAAAGTTAAATGGCGTTCGGAAAGTAATGACATATTTCATTGATATGAATCATATGTCAAACAACGGAAATAAAAAAAAAATCATAAAAATTTAGATAGATGTCAAAACCTTGCCAGAAAACTAAAATAACGTTGTTCGATGATATAGACATTCTAAGTTCCTTATACAGCGTATCCCAGAATTAACTGTTTCAGGGAAGTCAGATAATTTTTTTTTTTTAAAAGTCACTTTTATTCCTGTTCATATTTAATAAATGATAGAAAAATTATACATTTCTAATTTTGTTTATAACTTTATGCATTTTTTTTTCTAATTTTATTTTCATTCACTTTCAGAATCCTATTAATAATGAAAACACAAGAAGACATCTTTGTTTACCACTGGATTCTTTTGCATGGCATTTCATAAAAACAAAGGTTTATTACTACAAGATTAATAGTTTAGC
>CAHIKZ030000405.1:0-15000 GCA_903632075.3 Acanthosepion pharaonis | reverse complement strand
AGAGAGATATGGAAATATTATGGGAGAAAGAAAAGGAGATAAACAGAAAGATGTAAAAGAGGGCGACAGAGAGAAATAGAGAAGGAGGCAGAAATTGAAAATGATGTTGGGAAAGATATGCTAAATAACAATTAAAAAAATATTATGTAAATAATTGAAAAATATACGAAGAGTGATGATAAAATTTTTGGCCCGACTAAGAAGAACTTGGTTTTATTCTCTCTCTTTCTCCTTGATTTTGATATGCAGGCACCATCCCTTTCTCTTTCTCTTTTCATCGGCTTATCTGATTCTACAGCTGTAGACCATATAGCTCGACACCATTTTGTGTTCTTTTCCTTCTCCAACCGACAGCTGACTGATCGTTTGTCTAAGATTAAAACATCGAGCGTAGGCCCCACTGGACATATTTAAACTTTTTTCTTAAACTGCTTAAGGTTTCACTGGAAACATAAAATTCATTACTATAGAAGGATGAAAAGAATACCATGGACGGAACATATGAGTAAAGAGGAAGATAAACAAAGTATTAGGTTGTTCGGAAAATAATATCTGATTTTAGAATAAACCTTTCTAATATTATAATAGCTGCATACAAATATATTACACATTCTTAAGGATTAAAGTATCTTCCTTAAGTTAAAGCCCTTCATTTATTAATATGGAAAAAGAGATGCATTTAGTTTTCTTGCATGAGTTCAAGCTTGGTCCCAATGTTTCTCAAACTACTGTCAACATTATGAGAGCATGGAGTGAAGGATCCACCCGCGATCGACCAATACGGTGCTGACTTCTGAAGTTCCGCAGTGGGAATACGAGTCTTGATGTTCAAGGCGACTGATGACGTCTATCTGTAATTGACAATCAGCATCTGAAACTCGATAAATGTGTTCGACATAAAGTCAATGAAACTAAAAAAAAAGTTCGATATTTTGAAGTGTGTTCGATGCTGGCTGTACGAATAGTGAGAAATGTATCCAACAATAAACAATCGACTCAGTGGCTTGATCATAACGGCCAAAAAACTTTCCAACACTGAAATAGCAACAGCAGACGATTGTGCCTTGTAACGTGTCTAAACTGAGCCATTCTTCTTCTTTTGACAGTGGTGAGAAAGGTTCCTGGTGGCCTACGAAAATTTCAACTCTTTTCCGCACAAACTTATTGGTTTTATGTTCCCAATAAAAAAATGCCAAGGAGTTTCTCATGCATTTGTTCTCAAACGCTTGGACTCTTCACTCTGTTTCTGCCAGCAGTGTCCATGTTTCACATCCATATAAGAAAATAGAGACTACCAGCGATTTGTACAGTCTATTTTATTTGAAAGCTGATTTTACTCCACTCTTGCCAATTTGGCCATCGCTGTCATGGATGCAGCAATCCGTCTGTGAAATTCTGAGCTGCAAATACCATCTTTAGACATGATTGCTCCTAAGTATTTAAAACTAGACACTTCCTTCAGTGAATTCCCATTCATGGTAATGTTGACGCAGATAACTTTGGATTTCTCGGACATGGCCCCCCATTCCATATGCTCCTGTTCCTTCAACAGATTTGTTGATCATGTCCTTGAGACCAATGTCGTCTGCAAAACCTAGATTACAAACGGGTCTGTCACTGATAGAGATTGAAGAATCATGGTCGTTCAGATTTTCTTGCATGATTCACTCTAGAAATAGGTTGAACAATATGGGTGAAAGTACGCATCCTTGTCTCACGCCGACAATTGTCCGGAAGAATCCTCCCATTTGTTTTCCCAGAACTGCCCTGTTGGCATCTTTATATGTATATATAATTCTGTTATCTACATTGAATTCCCTATTTGCCAAAGACTGTCAATTATACTTTATGATAATTCATATGTTACCAAGATGACATTGAAGGACCTCACCGATTTCGGATACGAGACTTTGACACATCAACCATATTCCCTTGATTGATCACGTTCTGAGAATTTCTTAAGCCAAAATAGATTCACTTGCAAAGAAGATGCAGACACGACACTCAAATATTTTATTGGGCGTCCAAATCTTTAGAGTTTTATCATAAATGCATAAATAAAATAGTAAATAAACTATCGTTTTCTTTTATTCGAATTTACCCCAAGCAAGGATGTAAAGCCACTAGGACACAAGTGGTTATTGGAATTAGAAAACAGAAACATTATGAAGGAGTGAGAACAATAGAGGCGTAATCAGGAAGATAGTAGATAACGATTGACATTACATTCTCCTATATGATAGTGACTGCTGATCAACTTCCTCACAGATGAAAAGACGGAGATGTGGTTCTATAGAAGGATGCTGAGAATAAAATGGTCATAACATGTGAGCAACGCGCAAGTTTAAACAGAAAATGGAAGCTAAATGCACAATTATACATAAAAACATTTTTTTAATGAATGCTCATATTTGTGTAGACACTCCGTTTATTTATTAATATTCAAAAAGATTTCTCGAATGTTCAGACCATCAAACGAAAATAAATAATTATACCGTTTAATAAATAAATGGAGCGTCTATTCAAATATGAGTATCCACTAAAAATAAGGTTTAAAGTGCTAAAAATATTTCGGATTAATAAATAAAACATTATTCATTAGAAAATTACTTTGTTTACATTTGGATACGAAACTGTGCTATGTAAACAATAATAAAGGATAATTCCTAGGCTATCGACACTCGGTAGAGAAAAAGGCGAATTTTTGCGTATTTATTTTTTCATAAACACGCCAGTGACCTAATGGGCTCAATCCGTTGGGAGGGTCTTGTATTATTCACAGTATTAGTGTTTACAAATACGAGCTTTATATATATATATATATATATATATATATATATATATATATATTATCCTCACCAATAGAACGACTCGGAGTTTATACACTCCCTTCACTCACACATATGCCTCCATTCATCTTTCCACAGGGCCTCAGATTCAACACGGTCAAGTGGGTGGCTGCTGGTAGACCCTGTGTCTAGCAACATGACTCCGCACAAGCAGAAGGACCTGGATATTGTTGTCAAACAATTTCTGCGATCACAATACCCTTTAGATCTGGTCACCTAACTAAGAGTTGCACGAGATTCCGAAGTCGTCTGGAGACTGTGGTTGAAGCCAATGGCGATTTTATTGAATAAATTTACTCTTTCGTAATACAAGATATTTTTGTGCAAACCCTTCTGAAATCATAAACACTATCATCCCTGGTTTAAATAACAAAATAGTATTACAGTAGCAGTTATAAGTAGGGGAAACTAAAACAGTTAGACATGGGACTACTCCATAGCTCATTATATCTATAAACTCTCAACAATTTACTCCTAAAATAGCGAAGAAGATAACTTCGAATTAAAAATAATCACCTGAAATTCTACAAATATTTTGATACACCGGGTAGATGTACTACGTGGAAAAGAAAAATACGAAATTTTGGTATTTCAACGCTTATGAATGTTTCTATTGGAGAGCAATTATCCAGAATGCTGTTGTCACCAATAGGCAATAAATAAAAGAAATGTACAATATGCGAATATTTTTTTAAAAGTAGGTTTTGAAGCACATGCTTTTGTTAAGGTGATCAGAGGTTGAAACTGTACAAGCAGTTTTGATACAAACATCATTTCCCTTGGCTCACTTCTGACAAAGATTAAAAAAAAATGCCCAGCAGAATCTGCTCGTTTATGGCCCTTTCTGGATGAAGATTGAAAGGAGAGAAAGAATAGGATAGAAAGAAAAATATCCTCTGGAAGAACACTGCTTGTAGACGAAACAAGGCCGGCGGGGCCGTGTTTATTTGCTATCCCAATCACAAGATGCCCGAGGCATCTTTTCTAACTTCTCTCTATTTTTCCCCCCACTCTCAACGCCATTGGTCATTGTCTGACAAAGATGGTCCTAGAAGAGTCTGAAGAGGATAATGGTAGCTAGTTGGTTGTTCTGGGTGGGAGATATTACATATCGTCGTTAGTTGAATAGCTTGTAATAGTTACTGTTTCATCCTGATACTATTACAAACACTATAACAGCATAAATTATATTCAACCAGCATTATTATGAGAAAAATATAGCAGGATTTGGGAAGTACTAGCAATTCAGTCAACACAAATGAATATGTTAGGATAATACAGTGAAGCGATTCTGGGAAAATTAGATGTCCTTATTGGTGATTTGGAGAGAATTAGATGGTCATATTGGAGATATGGAGAGAATTAGATGTCCTTATTGGCGATTCTGAGAGAATTAGATGTCCTTATTGGCGATTCTGAGAGAATTAGATGTCCTTATTGGTGATTTGGAGAGAATTAGATGTCCTTATTGGCGATTCTAAGAGAATTAGATGTCCTTATTGGCGATTCTGAGAGAATTATATGTCCTTATTGGTGATTCTGAGAGAATTAGATGTCCTTATTGGCGATTCTGAGAGAATTAGATGTCCTTATTGGCGATTTGGAGAGAATTAGATGTCCT
The DNA here is from genome assembly GCA_903632075.3 of Acanthosepion pharaonis. Classification (NCBI taxonomy): domain Eukaryota; kingdom Metazoa; phylum Mollusca; class Cephalopoda; order Sepiida; family Sepiidae; genus Acanthosepion; species Acanthosepion pharaonis. The sequence goes on along the minus strand of CAHIKZ030000405.1, from coordinate 10,530 downwards.
TATTGGCGATTTGGAGAGAATTAGATGTCCTTATTGGCGATTTGGAGAGAATTAGATGTCCTTATTGGTGATTCTGAGAGAATTAGATGTCCTTATTGGCGATTCTGAGAGAATTAGATGTCCTTATTGGCGATTCTGAGAGAATTAGATGTCCTTATTGGTGATTTGGAGTGAATTAGATGTCCTTATTGGCGATTCTGAGAGAATTAGATGTCCTTATTGGCGATTTGGAGAGAATTAGATGTCCTTATTGGCGATTCTGAGAGAATTAGATGTCGTTATTGGCGATTCTGAGAGAATTAGATGTCCTTATTGGCGATTTGGAGTGAATTAGATGTCCTTATTGGCGGCCAAAATCTTAATAACAATATATACAGATGATACATTGTTGATAGAAGACATAGTCCGGAAACTATATTAACTCCTACAGACGTTAGTGAAGGGAAGCGAGGAAAAAAGAATCAAACATCAATTTCAAGAAGACAGAATGCATGGCTGTTAGCAAAAGGAACATTACAATATGCAAATTAATAAATGAAGATACCAAAATAAAACAAGTACAAACATTCAAATATTTGAGAAGTGTTTTAAGAGAGGACGGAATGTGCAACATTGAAATCTGAATGTACTTTGACATAGTGAATGAAGACATCCTTTAAAGCTAAGCAAAATATTAAGCAACATGAAAATTTCGTTAGAAACTAAGAAAAGGCCATGGAACTACGTTACGTCAGTCTTCCTATATGGTAGTTAATGCTGGGCAATCTCCACACAGATGAGAAAAAGATGTAAGGCAACAGAAATGTGGATCTACAGAAGTATTCTGAGAATACCATGGACTGAACGTGTGAGCAATAATGAAGTTTTAGAGAAAAATAGAAGCAAAAAGAACAGTTATAATTAACATCAACAATAGATAGGGCATATAATGAGGGAAGACGGCATATAATGAAAAAAGACGGTTTGGAGAATTTAACACCAACAGGGCAGATTGAAGGTAAGAGGAACAGAAGAAATCAATGCATAACCTGCCTAGCAAACTTGAGTGAATTGAAAAGCAGAACAGGATTTAAAAGAGGTAAGAAAAAGACAAAATATATTAAGAGGTATAAAAGACAAGAAATTTTTGAGAGCCATGATCACCCATGCCCTGAAGGGACATAGTACATACATGAAGTTAACTATTGATAACAGAGAAACTTTGATTAAAAATGACTTGCAGATAATAAATGATAATTAACAAGCAGACACCTTACGGTCATATCACATTGTTGTTTTCATCATATTTCTAACACAAAATTGTTGCGTTAATCTGAAAATTAAATTTTTACGTGTCAAGTGAGAAACGCTAAGGTACTGTACAATTTTTTACATTTTATCATCTACACACGCATGCAAACGTCAAGGGAGATAACATAGTTTTTGAAATGTCTAAATATTTTGACTGAGGGAAATGACGAAAACAACAACTTTTGTCAAAACAAGATCTTGATGACGACATTGTGCCAATGTCGAAAGTACTGGAAATTAAATGAATATACATCAACATGGTAATTTTCTTTCTTTCTTTAATAAGGATACTAAGAAACTTGCGCGTAATTACGAGAGGATCCTATACTAAAAATAAGTAGACAAAACTTGTCTAAATTATTTAATGAGACATATCTTAATGAAAACATGCTGTCAAAATATACGCAATATATATATATATATATATATATATATATATATATATATATATATATAGATAGATAGATAGATAACTAGACTCGTTTTCGAAAAAACCCTCGAATTTTTTGATTTGCTAATCAAATCAATCTCGAGGGAAAAAAAGGTTTTAAAAAAGAAAAGAGCTACAAACATGAACTTCTGCCGACAAAAAAATCGCACAGATGCAGGTCTGAAGCCCAAAGAAAAACCCGATACGAGTAACAACTAACTAACAAAAAGAGCTCAATACAACCGTAGAGCAGACCTAGATACACCTAGTGAGCCAGACAAACCTACCTAGGTTTCATCTAAACGGATAGTCAGGGAAAGTTTGGCTGAGTTTGAAAGTTTTGACTTTCCCTGACGATCCGTTTATGTGAAACCTAGGTAGGTTTGTCTGGCTCACTAGGTGTATCTATCTATCTATCTATCTATCTATCTATCTATCTATCTATCTATATATATATATATATATATATATATATATATATACAGATAAAATGAGAACAAATGGAGTATAATTCCAATGTGCGTAACATTTAATTTAAAAGAGGGCTCAGTACATAGTACCGCTACATATTATTTATTTTAGGAAATAATCTTTCATTTTTAAATTAATATTTCACTCGCTAGTAGATTAACCTTGCCTGAAGTGAGACATTTATGGCGTTGAATCATAAATGCCATTATGTAGCGATTTTTATCGTTTTAAATCCTAAAATAGATATTATATATATATATAATATTTTGCGGGATGGATATTTATGCTGTTACTCGATGTGGACAATTTTGATGTTATAGTTGGTATATATATATATATATATGTATATCTATCTATCTATCTATCTATCTATTCATATATATATATATATATATATATATATATATATATATAATCTGAGAAACAAACCTGAAGATGCATAATAAAATCTAACACTAACAAGTAAGTTATTGCAAATATTTCTAATAAATGATTATAATGAGTTGTTATATATTGACATATGTTCGCTTATCGCTCCGTTTGTACTGCTTCCTCCTCTGTTGAACAAGAATATAGATTTATCCATGATTTGCTATTTAGGAGTAAATTTTAAGATTTTTCTTCTAAAGTCTTCTCATTCTCCTTTACTCACAATAAACCCCAACTTTATTGCTTGAAGTGAAATGATTAAAAAAAAAGGTATATTTATTTTAAAACAAATATATATAATGGAAAATCATTACTGCGATAACACTAATTTGCATAATAAACCCTGACACACCATACATATAGAAAACAATTTTCCTAATGCAAATGATATATAATTTAGTACATATAAAAAAATAATGATTTTGGTATAAATTTTTTGTTAAAAAAATTCTCTGAAAATCTTTTTGACCTTGTTCATTTGTTAACTGTTCTCATGGCTATTAAAGTTTACTTTGACGTTCTTTATAAAATTATCTGTACGCTTCTAACTCAAAATTCATATAAGAAATGTAGAATTTTATTTTATTTTTACAAATGTTTTATTTCGTAGATCTTCGAAAAAGTCAACGAATTCTTATGAAGATATTTTCTCTATTCATTTCAAATAATAGATTTTGATTCTATAAGTACACACAGCAGTTGTCGCAGGGTGTTTAAAAAAATGAGTTATAAATATCTTAGAAAGTAAATAGTCTCGGCAAATGAAACTAAACAGGCTTTTATTGTTGAGCAAAATGAGACTAATTCATCAAAATTTGAATGCGAAAATTAAGCTATGTGTATTTCATAAACAATTTCACGAGTTTTCAAAAGTTTTCAATAGGCGCACCGCCTGCGATACGGTACACCTCAAGATGGTAGTCCAGCTCCTGGCAAAACACGATGCAGCATGTCTTGGGGTAACAGTCTCCTGTACGGTGGTGATTCTCTGTTTGAGTTCCTCTAGCCTTGTTGGAATAAGTTGAGCATAGAGTATCCACTTCACATAGCACCCGAAAAACAAAACAAAAAAAAAAACAACAATTTTTCGGAATTTTCTTTTGCATATCGACACAGAATTGCTTGCGCTTTTTCTGGCCTTGTCTAAATCTGCATTGCAGTTGGTGCATTTGCAGGGAATCATCTCAAAAAGACACGTTTCACAGTCTTGTTGGACTTCATTCGGGCATAGTCTAACACACAAAAAGCCTTTTCTTTTATTTGTTTCTTTTGTTTGTTTAACGGCATATCGACTCCTTATGGGTCATTTAATGTTGAGATGTTGAGTATTAGTAATTGCTTTTACAAAAATGTATTGCTGGTAATTTTTTTCTTCAAAAATGTATTGCTGCCAATTTTTCTTTTACAAAAATATATTGCCGGTAATATTTAAGAAAAAAAATGTATTGCTGGTGATATGTTTTCCTTACAAAAATGTATTGATGGTAATATTGTTCATTTTCTTTTAAAAAAATGTATTGTTTGTGACTCCTTTACGATGGAAATGCATTGCTGACACTTCTACTACAAAAATATATTTTTATACTTTCATAATGTTTTATTTGGAGGTTAATATACTTCCTTGTGATACTAACGACCAAGATTAGTCCGAATTTGATAATATAAATAATGGTAAATCCTTATCTCAGAAGTAAGATAGAAATCAGAATAGAGAGTTTTCGAAAGTGGCTGGGAAGAAAACTTTACAATAGTTACTCTTTTTCATAACGACAATAACCAGAAATGTCTTTAGTCTCCATCTTTGTCTTTCTAATTGAACTTTAAGTAGATTTACTGCTGAAAAATCAGTTTTCATCTACTTCTTCGCCCAACTAGGACATTTTTCATCTACATCTTCGCCCAACTAGGACATTTTCATTGTGTTGTTTTGTAAATGTGTTCATCTGATTACGTTTATTTAGACCATTTGGTTCGGTGTGGTTTGGTTTGTTTTACGTCGTATAAAATCAATCCGACATTAGATTTTTATTGCTGGTAATATTTTTTTTCCCAAAAATACATTGCTGGTAATATTTTTTCTTTTCAAAAATGTATTGCGGGTAAATTTTTTTCCAAAAATGTAATGCTGGCGATATTTTTTTGCAAAAATATATTGCTAGTAATATTTTTCCCCAAAATGTATTTCTGGCAATAATTTTTCCTTAAAATGTATTGCTGGTAATATTTATTATCAAAAATGTATTGCTGATAATATTATTTTCAAAAATGTATTGCTGGTATTTTTACTATAAAAACCTACAGTTTCATAGTGTCTTGACAACAGTTTGGAGGTTGACTATTTGACAATAACTGGGACCCAAACAGGTGCTACTACCCCAGGTCAGGTTACAACAGCAATTAAGAAGTGGTCCCACGTTCCTCAAAAGATCCCGATCAGAGGCCTTGCTGCCTGGTGTAGTTTATCGTCATAATCAGGACTGTATGTGCGTGTGTGCAGACACATTATCAACCAAATCCCGCATAGATAGACTATAATTATTTTTTATTTGTTTTTATTCTCTGAATCAATAGCTCTTTTGTTAATTTTTGACAATAAATGGGAGAATAAAGTCTTTGCCATATTCTTCGACTTTCCGTTCCTGAACAGTCAAATTTATTCTGGCACTGCAATCATATATGAGTATGTGCAATGTTTGAAATAAACTCTTAATTAATGCGATACTCTATGGCACCAAAATTTCTTGAGTGCGCATAAATATCTTCGGAATGTTTGTGCGAAATTTCCCGTCGGATATATTTGAATACAGCCTGCAGGTGTCGAAAATAAAGTTAAAAATGACAGGTTAAGAAATGTCAAGGTAGAAATAAAAAAAAGGTATAAATTCCACAATGTGATAAATGTAAGAAATGGGTAAAGGCGAGAACGGAGGTGCCAAAGTTAAATTAATTCTATGCATCTGCACGTCAGTTTAAAGTATGTATCGATATACATATTTGTACGAGAGAGTACTGAAAGGGTCTCGACCTAACCAAGAAATCCTTACCATCGAAAATCTTTGCTCATTGGGTCAGATTTTTGAAAGTGGGTCTAGTCGAGAATATTTCAGCACCCCGTCGTATCAGTGTTTCAATCTAACCCCAAAATTCCATCGAAATACAAACACATACACGAACATATTCACAGCGCAATCACGCACACACACACATATATACATATATGCACTCACACACACACACACAGAGACACACACACACACACACATATATATATATATATATATATATATATATATATATATATATATATAAATAAAGTAGCGAACATTCAGTGCTTGTGCTAATAAAACAATGCTCAAAGAATAATAGCCTACAATTAATAAATAAATATTTTGTACGCTACCGTGTGACACAACAATGAGTTTCATATACGTGGCAATCGTTAGGCACGATATATATATATATATATATATATATATATATATATATATATATATATAAATATTCTTAAAATATTGTCATTTAGCTGATAGATGCTATGTTCAACACCTCGATTCTGGATATTCGTAGACGAATATTTTGTAATCCTTCTGTCTACTCGTCAGAACTTATCAACAATTGACCTGTCTACTTTCTCATATATATATATATATATATATATATATATATATATATATATATTAAAGTGTTAATATTAAATAAATATAAAATATAACTACTATATATACGTGTGATAACGTACATATACAGATGCGCAATAAATATTTATTTAAGGTGTAAACAAAACAATGCCCAATGTAGTTAAACAGCGCTATAAAGTATAAATTAATAAATACACATATACCTACGTTTGTAGTGCTATTCTGAGTTTCATGGTTGCCCAATTCATCAGACAGAAATGGTAAATGAAATATTTAATACAGTTGTTTTTTTTTTCTGGGTCTCATGGGTGAAATGCTATATTATATACAGACTGAAAGTTCAACGTTATAAATTTAATATAAGATTGGGGTATAAATTCAAAATATATTGTTGGTATGTATATTTTTAAAAAAAGACCTGATATATGATATAAACTTATATGGTATATATTTTTATGTGTTGTATTGTTGTTCGGTACGGTAATTTACAAGTAATCTCTTTGTCTCAAGGAATACTGTACTGTATATAGATCACACGTTTAATATTATAAAATAAGCTAAAAATAAACAAAAAAAAAAATAACTGTTGGTAGACGAAAAAGATGAGCTGATAAGAAAAAGTAAAAGAAATTAATACCTGACGATTGCTACGCCCATGAAATTCAGAGTTATAATAAACAGTGAAGGACAATGTATATTTATATTTATTATTATTATTATTATATATATATATATATATATATATATATATATATATATATATATATATATATATATATATATATGTGTGTGTGTGTGTGTGTGTGTGTGAGGCACCATATTTTCATTCAAGCCTGTTTCATTGAATAGTAAAGTCATATTTATTTTTATAATAATCCTTTCTAGTTCTCTAATTATCTTCTTGGTGTTAAGTTGAAATTCATCAAGGAGGCACCGTATTTCTTGTTAACGCAAGTACTTTCGATTTCCTTCGAGATCATCCTCAGGGGTAAAATGCGAAGACAAACTTAATGCAATTGTGACAATTCGTCCATGATGCTAGAGTCTATAAGGGGGTGTTAACTATCTGCCAATATATGTTGAACCTTCCCACCATTAACCCGTAATGTTTGATCCGTCGCTTCAGATAGACTGGTAGCCTGGCAAAATATTGTCTGGCATGAATGCGCTTTCGAAACAGGGCATGCCATTGATCTCCTAAATGTGGTAGAAATTACAACTATTGGCTTTCATCGATACTTGTTGAACATTTACGGAGTCAAACGTGTAGATGTTAGAAAATATATATTTCAGGACTTGAGGGCATATTGTGTGTTGCCAGCGACCCAACTCCCATTTCCTAGTATTATGAGCGTCTTGAAAATGCATGGTGAAAAAGTATTTTGGTCTTGAAAATAGTATATATTATTCTACTCCCTGTACTGTATTACATTCTGAGCGTCCCGTTTATGTGTCTATGTTTTGGGGGTATATTTTTAAGTTTAACATATGTCCTTGCTTTGAATATTGCTGTCACATTTGGTCTGGTGATCCTGCTATATATTTAGAGATTCTTGATAAAATCCAAAGAAGAATTTGCAATGTTATTGGTTCTGACCTGGCATCTCGGTTTCAGTATCTTTCCCACTGTTGTAACGGAGCTTCCATGTGACTTTTCTATAAGTACTTTCATGGTAATTATTCTGATGAACTTCCCTCAAAACCGTAAGTAGAATTTATGAATCTAAGTGCAGTACTAGATTGGCAGCAAGGTCTCATGAACTTATAGTTGGAACTGCTGTATATAACTATATATTCTATGCTAAAAGTTTCTCCTATCTGATTTCTCGCTTGTGGAACCCTCTTTCGGCTTCTTGCTTCCCAGTCAATTTTGATCTTCAAAAGTTTTAATGCTATGTCAATCGTTATCTTCTATCTTAATTTTTATTCTTTCTTGTCTTTTCTACTTAATAGTAGTTTTTCTCATATTCTCAACACTTGTATCCAAGTAAGATTTATTGTCTTGCTTGGGGTGAAATGCTTAAAAAAATGAGCTGAAATACAATAATTAGTTATATGGGTTTAATTACTCAGTGAGGTCTCTCTTAACATATTTCGACCAAATTCTCACTGAGCGCTACTTATCTTAAACGTCTACTGGGACTAAGGCTCACTCCTGGCCTCAAGTCGTATATACAATCCATCGTTAAAGAGACTGGAAATATAGTTGATTCCATGTAACACCCCAGAAATGGCTTGTCCTTCTGACGTGCTCTACATTTATAAAAAGCTTGATCAGATAAAAAAATGAAATATGTCTATGATATCAGGACTGGAGTTTCCCGAACTTCGCCTCGCCTACCAACTTTTGCAGAGTTCAAAAGCATATACGCCATGCGGGCGATACATTTTCAACCCTACTTCCCATTTCCTCTATACTAAACATTGCTTTCTCTATCGATATTTTTATGATAGATGTTCATAACAGTTACATTAATTAGCTTCATCAATTCAGACCTTCACAGCAAGGAACAGCCTTGACACGCATACAGGGTCTATTCATCCTCATTCCATCGTATTCCATTGGTGAGGGAGAAGTACGCTCTGACAGCTTCTTTCCTGAAAGTAGGGTGATCTTAACCTTTTGAGACAAGCGTTATCTAGCCTACATATCCTCATTATATGGGCATTACTTTGGCAGGCTTAAATAATTTAATTTAGGTAACTCTAACTTGAGTGGCTCTTAGAACATGAATTGAATAAACATGTTGGGAAATTTATTTGCGTTTAATTACTAAGTATTTCATTACGGTGTAGTAATGCATAATGGCTCGGATTGACAAATCGGAGAGCTGAGTTCGAATTCCAGTCGAGTTCATTTCCTTAATGCATTTATATCTACGTGCCAATACCTATTTATACCATCATGTCCAGGCTTGTTCCTGCCTTACAGATGGGTGAGATCAAATTACAGATGACCGGCGGATGCCTTTATATAAATAGTCATGTAAATTAAAAAAAAAAAAAAAAGAATACGTGTGGTAAAGCTTGGACCATTTTTTTGTCTCAAGACTTACTATTTAAAAAATAACAAAAGTAAAACAAACAAACAAAAAAACAAATGGAGCCAAATTTTGTCATACGTATTCTTTCATTCTGTTTGGAACGACCCACATTATAGCCTGAAACAGATAATAGGTTTTCGGACCACCTGGATCACACCTATGGGGCTTTAGGGATTCGTGGATCACACTTTTAGAAACTCTGATCTATGCGATACAACTGCACAGTGGTGATAATTTCAGAGATGGTTGACACCTTAATCTGCTCATGCAATTCAATGATTAATTTTTTTTTAAAGTTGATATTTTGGCATTTGAAGAAGTGAAACATTTTTTCTGATTCTTATACTTTAGTCTGATTATTTAAAATATATTTGGAAACTGTCAGCTCTATACAACCACTTTCTCGGATCAATGACTAAACGTAGCTTCGAGCGAAGGAACTCTGTAGATCTTGGAGTGGACCGTCCTTCTTGGAATCTCGTGGACTGGCGTTAGAAAATCACAACGAATTGTACCAAATAGAAAAAGTCATATCACTTGAAGCCTAAACAGCAACAACTAAAATGTATTGCACATGCAACTCGAATAGACAATAATGACGTAAACAAAATACTGGAATTCTACACATCTCCGAAGAAAAGGTTATGAAGGAAACCTCCATCAATGGTAGAAAATGTGATAATAGTGAATTTGAGAAACTTATTTTCCTCAAAGTGTTTCTTTAATTCGTTCGTTCTTTCTTTCTTTCTTTCTTTTATTTCCCTTCTATTTCTTTCTTTCTTTTATTTCCCTTCTGTTTCTTTCTTTCTTTCTTTTATTTCCCTTCAGTTTCTTTCTTTCTTTTATTTCCCTTCTGTTTCTTTCTTTCTTTCTTTCTTTTATTTCCCTTCTCTTTCTTTCTTTCTTTTATTTCCCTTCTCTTTCTTTCTTTCTTTTTTTCTTTCTTTCTTTCTTTCTTTTTATTTCCTTCTTTCTTTCTTTTATTTCCCTTCTCTTTCTTTCTTTCTTTCTTTCTTTCTTTCTTTCTTTCTTTTCTGTTTCTTTCTTTCTTTCTTTTACTTTTATTGGATTACGACTACATCACGCTGAAACAGCGGTTCCTATACGATCAACGTCGAGCCTGGATGAGTATCTAGATGAGTGATCGTTTGGAAATACCAGGTGCTGTAAGCTTGGATGTGAGGGTGGTGTAATGAATAATTGTTAATCAGAGAGTCGAGTTCTAATT
>CAHIKZ030000404.1:1125000-1132393 GCA_903632075.3 Acanthosepion pharaonis | reverse complement strand
TTCCATAGTTTTCATTCGATTTCGATGAATTTTTGTTTAATAGATAATTCTTCAGTGTCGGTTTTTGACTTTAAATTGGATGGAAAAAATTACAACCTTGAATGAAAAATCGAAAAAAGTAATTTTTGCATTTTGCGCAAAAATCAAAGCCAAATGTAATGTCTGTAATCAATTTAGAGTTGAAATCCTACGCAAAAGATTATTAATAATACAAAAAATTATATTATAAATAAAAATCATTGTATATTATTATTGTGACGATCCATGGAATAATTGCCTTCCTTGCAAGATTGAGAACAAAAAACGCCTTTTTCAGGGTTACCCCCTCACTAAATTGTTAACATTCTCCTATTTGGGGATGTGCCCAGTTGCACCCAATTGTTGTTCCTAATATTGATTTTTCGAGTAGGCTGACTTTAAACTTAAACTCTTCCAAGTGGACGGCAAAATTCCTAGTACGAAACACCCGGTCGCAGACGGGGTATACTGCTAGTAAATACAGTAAATTCAAGCAGAAAACCCAACTGTGACCCACAAAGACTACTACAGGGCTATGTTGTCTTTCACTCCGCTGCACAACATGCCGGCGATTTTTGTGCATCAAGAGAAGCAGTATCTGTTGGGTAGACTGGCACACAATGAAAAGAATTCTGGCGATAAAGTGAAGGCATGAAATCATATTCTCTCGCTGCTAATATAATGCATACATTTTGGAACTATTTATATCTACTATGAAACATACCACATATACATACCACTTATTTGCGAATTTTAACTCAGGGCCCAGGCAGAAGGGTTAAATTGTCCTGGAATGCTGGGATCAAAGGGTTAAATAAAGCTTCATAAGCTCCTAATTGATGTTGTTACACTATTATAGTAATAAAAGTAATGTAATACTAAATTCCATTTATTATTTTGGTAACTGTTTTACGTTTCCAGATACAAAAACACATTTAGCAGAAAGTTCCTCTGAGAAATGTGTAGTAAATACAGCAGATATCAAACTTGAATTGCTGGATAGACGTCCATAACTGAATGACCGGCAAAGGGCTGATAATCCGGAAAACGAATCAAAAAAAAAAAAAAACGATTAATTACAGTTTGTATTTTAACCTTCTCCTTTAGATGTAAAAAGATCATCAATTTAATGCTGACAAGAAACTGTCTTTTTAACTTTCAATTAATAAAATTTTTCTGGCCTGCTCAGTTGATATTCTCTTGGCCTCGATGTCTGCAGTAATCAATTCAATAGAGGCATTTTTACATTCATTTATACCGATATTTTTCACTGAAACTGAGACAATGGCATTAGGTTTTTTTCGAAAATGCAATATCGCATTGGCTACAATTAGATAAAATATTTGGCAAATGTAATTAAAAAAATTCAACAGCAACAAGATAACTGCCCGTCATTACAATAACACAAAATTAAAGTCACGCTTCTATTAACCGCTATCAATCGAACGATTTCGATAAAACAAAGACCAAAAATTGAAGACTTCTTAATTTCTGGGTATCATAGCCGATGTGGCTCAAAAGTATTTGATAAATTTGGTCAGCATGCACCGTCAAAAATTTTGTAGATTATAGTCAATACTACGATTAGAATAAACTTTTTGCAATTATAAACGATGCAGTGTATGTGTTTAGAAGTAGTTTTTTTCACAGTGGAGGCTTGTATTTCAATAAGTCGGTCTAAAGGTCCGACGTACAAAAATGCTAGGAACTTGCAATAATAGTTAATGACGCAGCAATCTAGTTGTGGTGATGATATTTTAATGTCGACATCGACTGACTCACTCAACTCCACTGAGCCCAATATATATTACCAAATGTAACAAAAAGCAATGGTTAACAACTGTGAATTATGGACAGGATACAAATAAACATTTTAAAACAAAAGCTATATGATCTAACCAAGATAATGATGCAAATAAAATTCAGTGAATTTACCTTAGCAGATTTTTTAAGTTTTCCTCTTAAATTACTCAGATCTGTTAAATTATAGAGTATCTGACCTGGTTGCAAGTGGTATTCAAAACATAAAACTTTTTACAGTATGGAAGCTTTTCTCAATATTTTTTTATTTCATTATTCAAAATAGCCCAGATATATCCAATAAAATTTATCTCACTAATTTGGCTATAAGATTCTTAATAGTTTTTGAACCTGCTATTCTAAAGTATTTTTCCAGAGACTTTGAATAACCATTGCTCCAAATTACTTTCATAATATAAGCAAAATTCTGTCATGTTTAAAAGTAGGCTGGAGGAAATTCAAACGACATTTTTTGGTAAGGCAATCTCCACAGTCACATTTAACCAATCTTTCAAAAACTAAACAAATAAGGATTCATCTAAAAAGATGAGTGTAACAACATTTCAAGGGTCATATCCTTGAAGCATAAAACATTGCCAAGTGATATTTTTCTTATATTTTTTTGTTTGTAAAAAGACACTAATTTTTAAATATCCTTATTGAATGTTAAACTAAATTAGTATCTATTTACTTATATCTCAGTATATTTGTATTGAATTTGCTGACTCTTATAAATGCACAAATATATTATTCAGGTGGAGAAACAGATAACTACCAAAGCTGAAAGAAGTACATTTTCTATAGCCTTGCTTATCACAGTGTAAATGCTAGACCTAACTATTTCAATATATTAAAGTCTCTATACACTGAAACCTTTTATTTGTTTATGGTGTTCATTGTGCATATTCCAGATCAGTACACAAATACAAAAACTAATAATAGAAAACATTTTAGTAAATTTTACTAAAATCTTTACCAAATTCAGTTTTACAAATATTTTGAAGGTAAACTGCTTGCATTCATTGGTAATAAGCATAACAAAAACTGATTTACATATTCTTGATATGTAAATTTTGGCATAAAATGATATAAATTATTAATGCTTTTTTTTTCATTTTTAAAAAACAAGTCAGCCAAAGATACTGAATATTTTAAACACTCATTTGTTATGAAGTGAAACTGCCTTTAGGCACTTTTTCAAAAGTTTGATTGTTTTCTCTCAAGTACCTTTAAATCTTCAGAGACAAGCAAAGCCAACACTGATTTCTTTTCAAATTACTTTCTTACAATTAATGAACATAATTTATGGTTTCCACTCAAAAGCCTGTTTTTTGCAATCAACTCAAACAGCATAAAATTACTTTGATAACAGCAAGCTATTCAACAGTGTAATTAAGTCATGAATACAAGACTACCTAAGAAAGTTAACTAATTCAGATCTTCATATGAGAACATCTTATAATAATCATTGTGTAAACATTAATCATAATAACATAAAAACTGAAAGGCATTTACTTGTCAGTGTCCTGATATGACACACAGTTGATTTCTTCTAATGCTACTAACATCTGCTCTTCTAGTACATAACATATGCACACACTCTACCATACTTGGCTTGTATCTCTCCAGTCAAATGCCTGCTTTATTTCTATTCTTAATAAATTCATTAGTTAATGATACTACATGATTATTAATATATATTTTAATCATAATATTGGGCTATCATTGCTAAAATGCATCAATACAATGAAGAGGATAGACAGAATATTTTAATGAGATATAAACCTAATTAATTTTCTTAGAACACAAATTTTTAGGGCTTTCTATCCTTTTAAAATTATAAGAGAAAAACAAAAGATATGCATAGAATAGGCAATGGTGCAATGCAAACATGAGCAAAATTTGTCTTGCCAATGTACAGAAACTGATTCTTAATAGAAAACAGGCATCTAAGTTACTTTCTTCCTAGTTATCAATAAAACAATGCTTAATAGTACAAAATATTAAAGATTTGATTAGTATCATAGGAAGGGTTAAAAAAAAAAAGCAGAAAGAATAGAGCAATAGTACTTACCTCTGCAGGCCACCATGGATAGCGAGGCACTTTTTACCCAGACAACATCACCTGGAAGATACTTTACAGCTGCACACATTCTTGAATAATGGTGAACTTTCTCTGAAATAAGAAATAAAATGTATAACAGGAAACATTTTATCAGATATATATGGCCATATGGCTGACAACTTGAGAAGACATGTTTTAATAAAAGATTCTCTTTGAATTTTGATTGTCAATAGTTGTTAAATATCAATCAGTAGACACCAATGTCAGCATTCATTGTAATTACAACCTCCTAATCTACCAAATAAATAAAAGATTTTTTTTATGAAAAAATGTTAATTGCAAGAGAAAATTTTTTTAGAAATTATTTTTTGTGCTTGTATTTATTCTTGACAGACTTAATGTAAAATGAAAAGTTACAGTTACTTGTTCAGTGTCATCCTAGATGGAAGAATCTTTCACCCACATTGCGTTTGGAAGATCTTAAGTCACAAGATCAAAGTGGAAATGTCACAGGCCAAGTTTCACAAAAAAACTAAAGTAGACTAATTTTTTAGATTGACCTTGAAATAATGACAAAGAAGAATATTAGAATTATTAATATTAATAAGATGAAGTTTATTCTAGTTGTTGAGTATATACAGGTTTTAAACTAGTGTCTTTCTTTTCCCCAATTCTAATGTGATAGTTAGGAAGGTGGAGTGAGGACTGAACCTTGAATCACTCATTTGCAACTATGATGAGGACAGAATAACTATAGCCTGTGTCAGATAGTTTGCCTTTACATGAGAAAAACTTCAGTTTCTTACTACAAGCTGACCTTGTCATGTTTCTATTTCATCTGCCATGTTTGCTTGTTTTCCCATTCTTCAAAAGTTGGAGTTGTAATCTGGTGGCCTGTTCTTTGGGGTACTGCTATATTTTGCCCTTCTCATGTTTTTCTTCAAATCTCACACATCTCCTTTCCCTGGTAGCCTAGGTAGAACTGCTTTCTGCAGTTACTTCTTTCTGGTGGCTTTTAGCATACTGTTCCACTTGGCTTGTATTGATTATAAGGGAACTCAACCTGTTGGCTTATCACCAATGATGTACTAACACAATTTGATTATTAATTTACATTCATAATGGTTTCTTTTCTTTCACAACCACATGGAAATTTGACCAAATTTCTGTTTATAACCAGCCTTCACAAAATTTACTCTTCTGATAAGACCGCTGATAAATATGCCTTTACATAAACAAACACATTGGCTAATTGGTTTTCTTTAGGTAAGCCTTTTTTCTCCAAAATTATTTTGCCTAAGAAAGTACACCAAACCAATAGCTAGGTCTTTATGTAAACAACTTAGTCTCAAGGATTTTTCAAAATGTTTTCATTTCAACTGAGAAAGTAATTTATTATTTATCATCATTTACAACCTGGCAAGTGTAGTGGCTAGGTATACAACTGTACACAATTATACTAAGTTATTTTCAAGTTAATATTCAGATTCAATTCATTCTTAAGAACCTCTCAACTCATCTAATTTCATGAAAGTAATTTTCTTTCTCTACTTTTAATTCCAACATTCATTAAATGCAATTAAGTCATTTCTCACATTTTCCTTGGTTCTATATCATAAAACCATATCTTTCTACATTAAAATGTCCATTGACTGTTATCAAGCCTCCATGGATTTCTAATCAGTCTGAGTTGGTTACCATCAGTTTTCATATTACAGAAAAAAAATAGAATTTAAAATTTAGAAAATATTTAATTCTGGACAGTCTTAAGATATTTAAAATTTATCTGCCACTAGCAGTAGAGCCCGGCGTTGCCCGGGGATGTAACAGTAAGAGATAGATCAAGTATCGACCATCATAAAGACTGAAAAATAAAATTGACAAAGATTATTGTTTAAGGTTGACGGACACGCATGTCTTAATTAGTTTTTTTTTTCTTTTTACGAATTGATCAAACCCAAATTCAAACAAAAACATTGTTTACAATCGTTATGAGTCTATCGATTGGGGAATAGAATTTTATTATAAACAATTGTCTTGTAAATGGAATTTTTAAAGCATTCTGAATGTAAATAAAGAAAAAAGTGTGCAAGACAATAAGAAATACTACTTGCCGAAAAAAAAAAGTGGATGTTTGTTTTATTGGCTGTAAAATGTAGAAAATCCGATCCCATATATAAAGGAACACACACACACACACACACATAAACAACCTGGGTTTTTAACCTAAGTCACTCCACGGAATCGCTAAAACATAGAGCATAGTCTGATGAAAAAAGACACCAAAGTTTATGAAAACAAAAATTTTATCATCCAAATGCTTATGTTTTTTTATGAAGAGGATAGACTAAATTTTTTTTAATTATTTTTAAAAATTTTTCCATCTTTTTAGAATATTCTAAATTTTGATTTAAAAACCTTGTTTCTCTTTGTCGTCGCAACAAAGGGTAGTAAATAACATAGATAATTTTAGCGCATTTTTTTGTATTTACACACATTAATTTGGAAAATCTTGCAAAAATAAAAAATAATTGTCAGATGTTAATGAAACTTTCAGAAACTATTCACAGATGATCGAAATTATTATAAATATTTTTTTTTTTTTATTAAAGTCATGGCAGAAATATTTTTTTTTATATTTATTAACACCCCCATAACTAATTTTATGAAAAACTCTAGAAATTCGAGACCATCGGTTTTAGTGATTACAATAGTTAAAAGCACAAGGCTTTGAAGAATGCAAATCATGTTTTTTCGTTTTTTTCGGCCAACGTCTGAAAATCAGCTGTGAATTGTAACATACAAAACTCATAACACAAATATATTATTTAGTTTCAAATGCTTTTATTTGTTTTAATTTGTTTTTATGAATATGGACAATATTTTCTGAAAGCAAAAAATTTTTTCAATGAAAATTGGATTTTTAATACAATTATTTCTTATTTCTTTAATTTTAAAAAGATTTTAAAAAAATGTTTGAATTGAATTTTAAAAAATATTTTAACATTAGTTAAAAGCAACATCAACCTTTCAAAATGTCCATGTGAGATTGTCATTGTCTAGCGCTTTGAAAATTGTATAATTTGGACCAATCAGATTAGCCATGGTAATTAAGAAATGTAATTTTTGTGTTTATAGTCGGACAGTAATTATCAAGTACGGAAGACCAACCAGAATACAATTTAGTTGCATTATTTGAGTTCAGCATTGTTCTCCGCTGTTAAGCCCTTTACTTTTATGAAACAGGTATGGAGAAGTTAATTTGAGTTTTCAATTTCAACTGAGAAGAGTACCTACAAGTAACAGTATCATCTTATGAAATTTAACTACTGCTAAACTTTAATTTATATGATCTTATTTTTATATTAATCTCAGTTATGACATTTTTCCATAAATGAAATATCAAAATTAATAATAAAATGAATGGAAATACAAATAACACAGTAAAATGTAATAAATGTACATAAAATTATAGTATTTTATGTACACTTCTGATAAAATTTTATAAGA
>CAHIKZ030000404.1:1055000-1120000 GCA_903632075.3 Acanthosepion pharaonis | reverse complement strand
TTCTGAATTTAACGCTTTTTTTTACGAGGCATCCTGTATAAGAATGGAAGCAAAAAGAAAGTAAAGCACGTACCGAGTGTAACAGCAAAATTGTCCAAATCGTGTAACAGCATAATTATCCATCCCACAAAATGTTTCATATCTAAAAAAAAAAAAAACAATAAACTAATTTATTTGCTTTTTTCAGTTTTTCAGATAAGACCATCTTGACATCACTTGTCGTGAGAATCACTAAAAAAAATCCTTTGAGTTATTCAACTCGAAAGAGAACAGGTGAAAATCGTTTTGTGTCAGCCCAACTACGTCTTTCCAACAGAACAATGGTGAGAGAAAAAAAGATAATTCAAGACCTTCAGTAATAGTACAAACATTCGTACCCTGGCTTTCATCTTCAAAGTCAATTCAAGAGAACGACGAATAAGTTTTTAAAAAAAGAGGGAGCAGCAGAGAGTAAAACTGGATCAAGAGGTCACAACAGCGAGAGGGATAATCATTTCAACTTAGAGTTAAACAGATCAATTAGAAAAGATCCAACTCAATTCATAAAAACGTTTCGAATGTGGGAGGGGAGTTTCATCTATGACAGCCCAAAGAGCAGCGAACAAAAGCTTGAAAATGAAATCGTACATGAAACCTGTGAGGAACCTTGTTACTCCAGGACAGAAAGTTAGAAGTTTAGAGAGGACGAAGATCATCTTGAATAAATTGGAAAATGATCCTGGAAATATATATCAATTACAATCCTTCATGAGCTTCCGATCCTTCGCTAAGTTTAAGTAATGATGAACATGTCATTTTCGTCTATGATCGATAAGAGAGTAACTTCTTATTGTTCAACGTAGAGTCCAGAAGTGTTATAAAAACCTCCGAGAATTTCAGTCAGATATATTTAATCATTTCTAAGCTTCAACGATTCTAACAAATGGAGAATTTTGCTTTTACACGATTTGGACAATTTTGCTGTTTACACCCGGTATGTGTGAGAAAGGAAACAATTGCAGACTAATTTTTAAGAAAATGATCAATTGGAGTACGAGAAGGAAGAGGAAGAGAAGATATTTAATGATGAATAGTAAACGCCAAAAAGCTTTTAAAATCTACTCTGTATTCAATGAATCACGCGCCATTCAAAGTGAACGTGAATACTCTATTCTACAACTCTTCTCCAAAAACCAGACGACATCTTGTCCCAATCTTCTCCGATGGTGTCCATAAGAGAGTTAACATTTGAACGAGAGGCTCTATTAGCAGCATGTTTTAAAACGCTCCAAACAGCATAATTTTGAGAGTTGAGATCTGGGCTGGAAGAGGACCAGAGGCGTGATGGCCAAAAATTAACAAAACTGGATTTGCAAAAATTCTATACTTTTTTGGCTGTATGGGCAGGAGCACCATCCTGTGTTCATACATAGTTTTTCTGTGGGTAGTTGGCGTTGAGCCATGGTAATACACTGTATCTAAAAGTCTTGTAATAAGCATCAGCATTAACTTATTCACCAGGTTTGTAAAATTTGATAGGCATTTTTCCAATCGGAAGCTACAACCCCAGGTTTTGCTGTCTCGGTACGTAACCAAGAGTTCTTCACAGGGCGGGATGTGGCACAAGGACGTTTTTTAACGTGGCGCAATTCTGAGCTACTTTGGCAGTAGCTACTACAGTTAATGTTAGGCATTTCAACAACTGATCATTCAATTGCAGGGCCTCGT
The DNA here is from genome assembly GCA_903632075.3 of Acanthosepion pharaonis. Lineage (NCBI taxonomy): Eukaryota > Metazoa > Mollusca > Cephalopoda > Sepiida > Sepiidae > Acanthosepion > Acanthosepion pharaonis. The sequence goes on along the minus strand of CAHIKZ030000404.1, from coordinate 1,118,293 downwards.
CTGGGTTCCTCCCTGCCCGAAGGCAGACATCTCGACAAGCAGAGTATTAGCAATCACAGAGGTTTTGCTGAAGACCTCTCCATAAAGCGAGATATGGCACAAGGCCGGTTATTTTATGTGGAGTGATTTTGAGCCCGTCAGCTCAGGGACAAATTGCCCGTAGACCTAGTATACGCTGGATTGGGTCGCTATCTACCTCCCGAGACAAAACACTGCCTTCGGAAGAGCTTCGTATGGGTTCCTCGCTACCCGGAGGCAGAGATCGACGAGCAGAGTACCAACAAACCAAGAGGTTTTGCTGTCTTCCTCTAGTCCCATTATCCGTTCCTACATTTATACACGTGTGCACGAGGCGACCTCGTCGCTCTGGATCTAACATCTCTCCTTGTAAAAAAAGTTTTGTTTTTAACAACATGAGTGGGTATCTCTCCAATAGTTATGCCTGACCCGATCGATATAATAAATGCGAATGTCAGTTAGTCATTGTGTCACAGTTTTTCAATTTTATTCCTAGATGCCGTAGCCTAACATATCATGCCATTTGGGAATCAGGCCCACTCCGTGAGCAAATTAAAATCATTACGTGTAGGATCTGGAGCCGCAATCCTGAAATTTTGGATTCACAAAGTTATCATTACTTCGATTATTTTCGGATTCCGCCATCTTGGATTCTACTGGTAAAAATTGTCACAACTCTTAAACTTTCAATAGCTGATGAAAACTTTATTGTTCTCAAACTAAAGGTTTTCAAAATAAAATTATCTGTCTTTTCGGATTTACTCCTAGAGTCCGTAGCCTACCATATCATACCATTTTGGAATCAGGCCGACTCAGTGTGCCAATTAAAAACATTCCAGGTCGGATCTGGCCTCGCAATCCTGGAATTTTGGATACCCAAATTTTCATTACCACGATTGTTTTCGGCGATGTTTTACATGTTTTTTTCCATGGAATTTTTGTACGATAATAATTTTCATAACTTGGAAATAAATTTGGGAATGATCGAAATTAAGTGCGAAATCCATCGAAAGCCACCCATGAAATAAAAATAATTGTGCGTAAAGTTAAGACCTACGTACTGTATTAAGTTATTTTCTAAGCATAGCTTAGATGTGGCACAAGGCCGAATTTAGGGGGCGCCCAGTGAGAATCGAACTCACTACTCAACCGTAATAGTTCTAGCAAGACAAGCTTGCTAACCATTACACCATCTCGAGGTATTTGAATTAAGTGGCGGCAGAAGATTTTATCGTTGAATTTTTAAAAGGTAAGCTTAAATGTTAATGCAATACTTAAATGCAGTGATCAGTTTTGAGTACTTCAGTAGTTTATTGTTGCCTGTCGCATCTAATCCTCCTTATATAATGTGATGAAAGCCCAATCAAAAGGCATTCATAGGAGTTAGCTTAAATGCTGCACGATAGGACGACTTTTATAAGGAACTACAAAATTTTTCTGTGCATTTGATGTCGGGTGGTACGCTGACGTTTTTACATGTTCGCTGGTCTGTTCTCTTCAAAATTCCTTGAAATTAGCTGCCGTATGCATCGTACTATTATCTGTTACTATTGTATTAGGAATTCAAAATCTGGCAAACATTTCTCGTAATATTTTAATAGTACCCATGCTGCTACATCTTACCACCTATGACCACTTAGAAAAACTATATGCTCTTACTAAATTGTAACATTTCATTGGTTCTGTATCATCCATATGTAACCTGGAGCATAGCTTTATTTTTTGGCCAAGATTGAATTTTTACTGATGGCGATTTAGCTGGTATCGCACAGTCTTGGCAAGACTTCACTAGATCTTTGACAAACGATCTAGGCCCTTCCAGTATATGTATATCAATGCTTCCATATCCCAGGATGTCCGCCGTGAAACTGTTTCAATATTTGTTTGTGAAAATTCTCTGGGATTACTACTCGTTGTCCATATATTACACATCTATCTCATAAGGAAAAGTTATTTTCCATACAAACACGCATTTTTAATTCATTTGATTTTCTTTTATTTACCACGCTTCAGATATTCGCAAATTTTTATAATACTGTCGTCTTTCTGGGATTCACATTCTGTTTCGTAATTGATATCACTCTTATTTTATTCCATAGAGTTTATTTTATATCTTCTTTATATCGAGCCAGTGAGAGGTATTCAATCTAAAATGTCAAAATTCTTTGGATGGCAAATATTCAATAGTGAAATCATATCATTACAACATTGTATCCCATCATTGTAAGCGGTTTGTCGAATGTACGGGAATGCTTTTTTTCGAGCCGAATATTTGCAAAAGTCGTTTACGATTGGTTTGTACTAGATACCTTTTACCGTGTAACATTCTGTGGTATTTTTATTACAAAATTATTGCCAGTACTTCTTTTTCAATTTGCTTATAGTTTCTTAACGCATAAGAAAGAGCAGCGTTTGTTTTTCAGTCTTTTTTTTTGCTTAGTAATATCCACTCGGATACCGTATTCACTAGCATCAGCAGCCGCTACTATTATGTCCAATGAAGGTTCAAAATACGCCAGCGCAAACTCAGAAGTTAGTATTTTAAAAATCTTTTTAAAATGCCTTCTGTCAGTTCATATATTTTCGGTATATAACAACTACAGTGTAACCCGGATATAAGAGAGTTGTCGGGACCGGAGAAGAAGTCTCTTATATCCGGGTTTCTCTTATATTCGAGTTTGGTCTATTTTGTTTAGGTAACTTTGGGACCAGAGAAAATCTCTCTTATATCCGGGTTTTTCTTATATCCGGTTTACACTGTATATTTCAGTCAGTCAGTTATGTGCCATACGTGATACACCCTTAGCCTCGTCAGTCATGTATCGAAAGATACATGACTGACGATGCAGATTTTTTCCCGCAGTAGGTTGCCATTTCTTTCTGCGGTAGACCAGTGGCCACCCAAAGCTATAGAAATCGGTCTGTCCTGATATTTACCCATAGCTGGCAGGGGGAGAAGAAGAGGATTCATATCTTCTCAAGGGTATTAGCACGTCAGACCGTTATGTGCGATGCTTGATAGACGCTTAGGCGGTTATGTATCTTTCGATACATGACTGACGAGGCAGATTTTTCCCGCAGTAAGTTGCCATTTCTTTCTCCAAGGATATGAGAACCAGGTCAGTCCTTCACCCTGTCTGTCTTGCTGTTTACCCATAGCTGGAGGTAGAAGAAGAGGATTCATACCTTTCACATGGTAAGTGAATGTAATGGATTCGACTGGAAATCGAACATGGCTCTCCGATTATCCATTACTCCACCTCGCCTCCTTATTCCTAAATGATTGTAATATGCAAATGTCCTAAGGAGCCTGCATATCTCTTATGGTTCTCTTTCTATTCAGCTTCCGGTCTAGGACAACTTTTGACAATAATTTGGCCTAAATGTTTAAGTCATGACATAAATAATTCGCATTTGTCTTCAACCAGTTTAAAACCACAACTCTCTTATTCGTTCGATAATTCTTGCTAAATGGCTACTGTGTTTGTCTATCGTTTTGCTTTGAATCTTAATATCCAATTAACACTTTCACTGCTACTCATTTGTCCAGTGCTGCCCGCATCCGGTCAGCCATTTTTAAAGTAAATGCCAAATTTCAACCTACATATTTTATTACACAGAAAACTGGCACCAGTGTGTTTTAACAGCATTCCATTTTCATGGATATACCTGGGAATGACTTACCAGATTAGTAATGGGTATACACATGATATCTTTTGAAGCATTGTCCTTCGTGATTTTATGATAGATGGCGCAACGGGACACTCATACCAGCGGTATGCAAAAAAACGTAGGTTTCCGTACTTAGCCAGCTGGAACAAGATAAGAAAAACGAATATCTCCCTAGTTAGCAGCGGAAATGTTAAAAAATCAAGTCCTGTCAGCGTAGTATCTATAATTTGCCAGAAGATTGGCGGGGTGACCTTTACATCAAACTGTAGTCTATTAAGTCGAAATGACCCATTATGTGTATTAATGGTTAATCAATCCCTTTGAAAAATCAGTGCACACTCGTAATTTACCAGCTTTGTTTTGACAATTTCAATGGGCGCTGCCCATTTTGAAGAGTCGACTGGTCAAATAACTCACATATTTCGTAGTCTGTCTAGTTCCTTGTTCATTGTCAGCAAAGAGAACGGGTCTTTTAGGTTTTATGTATGGTCTCACATATTCTTTTACCTGTAAAGATACCTTTACTTTAGTACAGAGACCCAGTTCCTCTGTAAATAAGTCTTTATACGCTTATATAATTTTTTTTTCATTAAACTGTCAATATTCAGATTTGAGTAGCTGACGGAATCAAAAATGGAATTGATTGTTTCATTCCATAAGCTAAACAAATGTAGCCAATCTTGCACCGAAGAAATTTAACTGTTTTCCTTTTGTCACGTCTGCTACTGCATTAACTTTTTTGATTCGGAACAAATCTTTGCAATTCAATTCGCCTACCATTTTTTGTTTCTCCCAAGACACTACGCGCTTCGAGGTGACTTTTTTTTCAATTTTGGAGCACCTATTTTTTTTTTTTTTTTTCGAAGTCTCTTCTGCGAATTATAGGAATATCAGTCCATATCTGATTTTAGGATCATGGCTGTGTTGTTCAGGCAGACGCGAATAAATTTTCTATCTATATCTATAATTCTCAATGTATGTATGTGTGTGTGATCGGATGTTTTTTTTTTATGCATTTTCACAGTTTTATTCCTATTTTGATGAATTTTTTTTTGTTTGATAGATAATTCTTTAATGCCGGTTTTGTGTTCAAATTGTTGGCGATAATGGTTCTCCACTACCTCCTGTCCATTACAACTCTCACCAACGTTTTACTATTTAATATCTGTTCCTGTGTATAAATGTTTCATGAAAAAAATTAATAAAAATAAATAGTTCAAATTATTACAATAATATTATTTACTACTATACAGTTCCCTTTTCAGAGCTACCCCCCATTGAAATTGTTACCCCCCTCCATTTGAAGATGTGCGTCAGTTGCACCCAAATGTTTTTACTAATACAGTGTAACCCGGATATAAGAGTAACCCGGATATAAGAGATTTTCTCTGATCCCAAATTAAAGCCATACTTACAAAACAAAATAGACCAAACCCGGATATAAGAGAAACCCGGATATAAGAGAAACCCGGATATAAGAGACTTCTCCTGTCCCGACAACTCTTATATCTGGGTTACACTGTATTGATTTTCGGGTGGATTGACTTTAAACTTAAGCTGCTTCTGTGGCACCATTTAACGAGGCAGAAAAAGAAAAGAAAGAAAAGAAGAAAAGGAGAGGCTAAGGACCGAATCGTGGATGATAAGCAGAAAAACACACGGCTAAGAGACAATGGATAAGGGATATTTTGATAAGTAACAAATGGCGAAAGGAGTGTCATTACAATGCAGGGAAAATTCTGAGTAAAAAGAAATGGAAAGAAAGAAAGAATCAGATATGTTTTGGCGACGGCTGTGTTATCTAAGGATATGAAAACAAACTATTGGTACGGGAAGGCATCTTATTATCAACTACAGACCGACTGGCCAAAGAAAAATTCAAATGAAAATGTTATTACGATAAGTGACGAAAAACAGGCAACTAAAAGGACTTTGGACAGATATGAAAAATTAAAAGCCACCCACGAGTGTCCGCTGACCGATTTCCTTCGACGGAAAATGGCCTGCGATAATAAAATTATGTTATCAGAAATATGTACCGAAGGGAAATGAATGGGAATTTAGAAATGTCTTTTCGGGGCGACGGTTGGCCGTGTTAAGAAGACTACCCATTCGGATAATTAGCGATAAAATACCTGACGAAAACCACGTGTAGAACAAGAGTTATGACCGCCATTGTTCATATTGTCCCGTTTGCGGCTAAAGAAATGATAACGGCGATTAAGAGGAAGAAAAGGAAAAGAGAAGAGCTAATTTTTTTTAGTTAAGCAAGATATTTTTTTTTCTTCCTGAAACAAAGCCGCGGATTCGTCCACGCCCGACTAAGACATCATTGGTCAAGTGGTGATCACGTGACGCACGAAGGAGGAGGAAAGATAATTTTTTTTAGTTAAGCAAGATATTTTTTTTTCCGAAACAAAGCCGCGGATTTGTCCACGCCCGACTAAGACATCATTGGTCAAATGTGATCACGTGACGCACGAAGGAGGCTGTCGCCGCCCATCCAAAGTATAGGTATGAGAAGCTGCTACGAAGAAGTGGGTAGGGCAGTTCACGCCCTCTGAAGTATGGTGAGAAGGTGGGAGTGAGGAAAGTTTCCCAAAAATGGATAAAAAGTGGAAAGTCCTAACCAGAGGGTGGATATGTATTTAGAATTATCGAGGAAACCCCGACGCCGACAGACCCACCCCGGTTTTGGTCGGCGTCCATATAAACAAAAAGCCACAACGAGCAGAAATCAGTTCCAGTTCAATTTCAGTTTGAGTTGGAGTTGCAGCGAAGAGTCAGTCTCCAGTTGAAGCCGCCTCGCAGATAGCTGACCAAAATTCACGCAAATTCCGGACTCCTTTTCAACCCAAGAACAATTATTTTGAAGAGCGACTTAGATCCAGACCACCAAAATAAGTTGTTTTTACTTTCATCCGAAGACACACCGAAAAACCAATTTCTTAGAGAGCAAACAACTTGAAGCGTTAAAACTCGCCTAACGGAAAACGACGTGTCACAATCCATAGAACGGGTCGGGAGAAAGATGCAGTCCTATGTATCGAACAACTAGACATAAAATTTGTTACCTTTTTCTTTGATACTTTGAACTTTTTGAGTTTTCATTTTATTTTCTTTTATGCATATTTGTGTGGTATCAATCCCGTTGGACTCGGTTTGCATTACGGCCCCAACCACTGTTTGATCTCGTCTGCCTAAGATCAATTCACAACGCGTGGGTAGGCAGACTGGGGATCAATGCAGTTACCTTGGTAACCAGGCGTTGGAAGCGAGTTGGGAACGACGAGGCTGATATCAAATCTAACCAGATTCCCACCCGAATCACCAAAAGGTTAGAACGTCACATTTGGGTGCCGCGACCGATACCAAGCCAGTTGGTCGTCACAGGACGAGACAACACGACTGACGCGACAGGCGGACGTCACGTTTGGAGCAGCGAAATTCGAACGGAGCAGCGAGGAGCGAACAGCTGGCGCCGCGGCGAGGACGTCTGGTTGGTGCTGTTTAGGGACGTCACAGTTGGTACCGTGGTAGACCAGAATAGAACGTCAGAGTTTGCGCTGCGACCAGGGGACGACGTCACACTTCAATTGAATGGCAAAATTTCCAGTCAAAGTCGGGTTATATTGCTAGTTAAAATATTTTTTTTTTTTTTTTGGCTAGCGAGATTTACTGTGAGGAAAACCATTCCTTCCGATAATAGAAACATTTGTTTTAAGCGGGCAATTTTTCCAGAAATGCATCCCCCCCACCCTCAACCGTATCGTGTTCGGTGCAGTGTTATTTTTTGCCGTATTTTTTTATCGCTTCGACTTCCATTTTCATTTCTTCTCGTTCTTCAATCTGACACGCGTCATGTTTTAAATTTATTAACAATTGACACTCCTCTGCCATCGTCTGTGAAGTTATCCCGACGTCCTGTTCAAGCATTGCTAACATTTTTGTCCTTATTTTATTATCTTTGTGTGACTTCAGACCCAACAAGAAAATTAAACATTTGAACGGGTTAAATCTTTTAATCTACTCTTTTCACATTCTCTGTTCATCATTCCCGCATACAGTGTAACCCGGATATAAGAGAAATCCGGATATAATAGAGATTTTCTCTGGTCCCAAATTAGTTTCCATACTTACCTAAACAAAATAGACCAAACCCGGATATAAGAGACTTCTTCTCCGGTCCCGACAACTCTTTTATATCCGGGTTACATTGTATATGGAAAAATCGTCTCTTTCTTTTTTTTTTTCATGTTGACATCTTGGAAACTATGGAAAACAGACATTTTTGCCAAAAATTGTCAACAGAAATTTTACCTTGTTTTAAAAATCGAGGCCACTTGGTTTTTCTGATAATATAAATGGATTTAATGCTGAATAGTAAACTTCAGCAAAATATTCTAAAATATACTCTATTCCACACTTTACATCTGTTTGCAAAGAGATGCTATGTAAAGTCGAATATTTACCTCAAACGTGAGGTAATCCTCCGGGGTGTAATTAAATTCCGGAATTAAATTTGAAACGGAATTAGTTGGACTTGAATTTTTTTCTCTTTCACTGAAGAAGGCTTCTAAAACCCCTGTCTGGCGTTGGAAAAGTAAATGTAACTCCTCTATTTTGGTAGAAGAAAAAGGTTTTTTTTTTCTAATTTCTACAATATCGTAGCGTCGCCACTGTTGTAATATATCTTTTACACAATTGAGGTCATTATTATAGTAAATCCAGTTGCAGATTACTATACTATCTGACTCGATATTTACCAAAGACCTCCCCCACAAGGCAGGATATGCCAGAAGGCGATTCCGAGTCCGTAGGCTCGGGCAAAAACTGCCCTTAGACCCATATACACGGGTTCGGGTAACTCTACATCCCCAGACGAGACTCTGCCCTTCGGCATAACCTCGCCTGGTTTCATCTCAGCCTCCGAGCAGACAGGTTGACAGTGAAAGTATTAGCTGTCTCGGTACGTACCCAAGACCTCCCCATAAAGCGGGATGTGGTACAAGGCCGTTTTTAACGTGGGGCGATTCCGTGCTACTTTGGCAGCAGCTACTACTGTTGATGTTATGCATTTCAACATCTGTTAATTCAATTGCGATCCCTGTAAATAAATTTGTGTTTATGTTCCTCGTACAACGAACTTATCCCAGAGTTTCGCGTAACGTTGTACATCGGAATAAATCCTTCATATCCAACATATATATATATATACAGTGTAACCCGGATATAAGAGAGATTTTCTCTGGTCCCAAATTAGAGCCTATGTTAATGTATATAAAATAGACCAAACCCGGATATAACAGAAACCCGGATATAAGAGACTTCTTCTCCGGTCCCGACAACTCTCTTATATCCGAGTTTACACTGTATATATATATATATATATATATATATATATATATATATATATATATCAACACATATATAAATCCAACATACATATATATATATATATATATATAAGTAGTTTCAAACAAACACTCACTTATAAAGACAAATCTATTAACAACACATCTTCTAAATCGAAAAATAGAAATAGGAAAGTTATATGGTTCAACCCACCATATTGTAAGCTTTCGAACATTAATATAGGAAAATATTTTCTTAAATTAATAGATAAACATTTTAAAAAAGATAAATTATTAAAAAAGATGTTCAATAGAACGAATCTTAAAATTAGTTATTCCTGTATGAATAACATAAAAAAATTATTAGCTCCCATAATAGTAAAATCTTAAATAAATTTTACAATCAACTACTGAAAGATCCTAATACTAACCCAAAGACCAAATCTACCTGTAGCTGCAGGGAAGGATCTGTTTGTCCTGTAGACGGAGTATGTCTGTCCGAAAACGTCGTATACGAGGCTACAATTTTCCCCAAGGAGGATGTTACACAAAAGAAGATCTACTTAGGCATTTCGGCGGGAAATTGGAAACAACGGTTTTATAACCATCGCCAATCCTTCACCAATGAATCAAAAAAGAATTCAACTGTCCTTTCTAAGCACTATTGGGAGTTATTGGAAAACAAATTAACCCCACAAATAAAATGGAGAATCATCTCAAAAGCTAAAACTCCAATAAATTTCAGAGACCGATGCAATTTGTGCATTAAGGAAAAAATTCTAATTATAAAACATAAGTATCCGGACAGATTATTAGACAGACACAACGAGTTGATATGTAAATGTAGGCATAGAAACCACCTCATCTTAAGTATGTGTAGATCCAACCATATAGAAAGGGATAATTTTAATTTTGTTTTTTGAAATGAATGCTTGAACACATGAACATTATAATCTTTGATATGTGGGTTATTGTTATATGTGAACCTATTTATGTATATATGTATGAACAATATTGATAAGGGTGTATATATATATATATATATATATATATATATATATATATATATATATATATATATATATATATATATATTTTTTTTTTTAATTTGTGGGCACATGTGTATGGTAGTATGGGTGTATATATACATATATATATGTATGTGTGTATGTGCGAATATGAATATACTCGTGGAGGGCATAATTGAATAATGACATTATTATTTATGCTAGGTGTCGTTAGTGTGTGAATTCTACATGTGTGTGAATTTACATGTATAGGTATGTAGTTGTACATGTATGTGGATATATATGTATATTGTATGTATATGTGGGGAGATATATGTATACATGTATTTTTATATATATATATATATATATATATATATATATATATATATTGCATGATTTGATCTTAAATAGAAGTGATGAGATCATTATAATGACATTTAAAGTTAATATTCTTAATACTTAATATCACCTTATATTCTTAGTACTTAATATCACGTGAAATATTTAAATATAGATTATGTTTATGAAATGTATATATAATTTATGTACGAAGATGAATGATTTTTTGTGGATATTGTTACATGTGTGTCCATGTATGTATTTGTACTTGTTAATGTGAGTAAGTATATATAAACTTATAGAAATAGATTTATGAGAGACATATAAGAAAAAACAAAATATTTAATATTACCCTCTAATACCTTTAAATAATGAAACCTAAACCTTAATTAAACTTAGCAATATAATAATAAATAAAAATTGCATTCACTAATTATTTTAGATATTAATATGGATGATTTCATTGTTACCATAGGATTCTTTCTATATTGTGAATCACAATATTTCGGGTAAATGTACTATTGCAAGTTTAAATTTTTCTTTAATATGATCTCGATAAATAAATATATTTTTTACAGTAATAGTAAACTTGTACTAAATTCCTAAAGTAGTTAATTTAAGAATTTAAATAGTGAATTTAAAAAAAATTTTTTAGACACCTAATTCTCTATCAAACATTATAATCTATATTTTACATAATTTTGTTAAAACAAAATTACCGCTTAATTCGATTCACTTCCGTCTCCCCCTTTACCATAAAAATATTTTGATTAACTTTCCTCTCACCCTCTCCCTTTGCCATAAAACCTTTTTGAATACGTCTGGGCCTCTTTCAACTTGTGTCTCTGTTTCAATTCACTTCCTTCTACCACCCCATCTTTAAAATGAAACCCTTTTGTATACGTCTGGCGTTTTTTTCTTTTTTTTCTTTCTCTTTCCTTTGACTTTATTTCTTTTCCTCACTATTCCTATATTCCACTTCCTATTTCTTTTACCATATAAATAGGTCAAGGTCAGATTACTCCTCCTACCCCAATTTAAAACTTATTTAAGAGAGATGTAAATTTAACCCTCACTATATTTTGTATTGTCTCTTTAACCGCCACCTTCACCCTCCCTATTTAATTATATAAAATTACACTACCCATCAATTTCTAATCATATTTTTCCTCTCATTTCATTGTTGGAACTGTTACCTGATGATCCAAAATCCCTTAAAAAGGATTTTGGTGAAATAAATTATTGTCATGGTACCTTGAAGTGTCTGTTGTTCATTAAATTTATATTTATATATATATATATATATATATATATATATATATATATATATATGCATATTTGGCAGCTAGAATATATGTTTTATTGACTAAGATAGTCAGAAAAGATTTGATTATATTTTCTAGTTTGTGCATTAGCTGTGTCGGATCAGTAGCAAATTTATCAAGGAACAATTTAACCATTACAATATTCTTGATGGCGGAACTTCGACCATCTTTTGTTATGTGAACGAATATTTTTTTTTAAATTTCCCCTACTATTTGTAGAAACACTATAATGATGATTTAAATGCGCATGTATCAAATATAAGACTCATCAGATCAGGCTCCCCACTACACTATCACACTCTCTCGTGGGTTAACTTGTTCTTGGTTGTTAGTTCTGTGCGCGCGTGTTTCTAAACACATTACAAAAGACACGAGTTGATTGGGCTAGAGTAATATATCACATTGATTGTAAAGAAACATCCCAAATAGCTGAAGTTAGAAATAAGAGAACCATACTACATTAGAGAGAGAACAAAAGTGTTCTTATGGGAGAAATCATATTGAAATGTGTTTAAAAATTAAACAGTTGGATAATATTTTCCTTCATTCTTGCTTTTTTTTTCTTACTCCAAAAGCAATCATTTTTTTTAAAGAAATTCCATGCATCATATTTCTGTGAGAATCGTCCATGGAATATTTGTAAAAGAATTTAATAAAGATCAATCTTTAACTGATTTTTACGTCAGTCTGATAATAGAATTACATATCTGAATTTCTTTCAGATTTTGGAAAAAAAAACTAGTGCCCCAAAATACATTCAAATCACTACCATGTTTGCTTCAAGTAAAAAACACATTCATCATATTCGCCATGAATGTCAAAATGAGAATGAGGCAAAATCAAAAGGTAAATCCATAAAAAGTAAACCCCGTGATGGCGTGATATATAAAATAGCACAGCGCTTTTTCCGTTTCAGAAAGGTTGTATTTGGTTTAAAGGATTTACCAAGAAAAGGTCACCAAAGAAAGATTGATTCGGTTGCCACTGGGACCTGATCCTAACCTAACAATCTTAGTTCGGTAACCAGATGGTCATTTTAACGTTAGCCATATGTCGGTCTTACACGAAATGAAATTGTTTGGATAAGGGTCAAAGTTTGGAAATACTTGTCAGATGTAAATCGTACATAACCTGTCGATTATTGTGCATCATTTCACATTGGTGTCAGATTCGAATACCTTCATTTGTTTTAGGTAGAGTAAATCCGGAATGAAAAGGGGATATTTTACAGGAATGTTAAGTGCAGGCGTCAGTGGTTTAATCGTGTTAGAAGACCTGTATTGTAGACAGAGAATATTTATTACGCGCCATTAAACGATTACAAAGTAAGACGTTACTGGCAGGCACAGAAAAAATGCCTATCATAAGCAAAGAGAAAAAGTATCACTCTTTCATCTTGTTCAAGCATGGCATATAGGTGGTACCTTGACCACATGAATTTAAGCTTATTACTAGATCAGCAGTTGAGTCTCGTCGTTTTTTTGTTGTTGTTCAAATACCTCGATGTACTTGTAAGTTCTATGCTAATGCAGTTTATTCTATCGCACTTCTTGCCTGTGTAACTAGCTTCCGGCTTCTTGCTTTCCAGTCAAATTTGATCTTCTCTCTCTTAAATACAGCGTGGATAGGCAAAATTTGCACTAAATTTTTACTTTTTCTGATGAAGCCGTTCAACTAACTTTATGAAACCTGATGCATTTTTTTTTATCCTAACCTTGCATAATAATTACCCATATTTTTGTCAGATAATTTTATAAAAGATTGTGTTGAGGAAAGCAAACGCCAGAGGGGCCGTGTGGTATGTGAAGCGCACATGTTTATCCACAGGAAAGTTCATGCATAGTTGGATTATCCCCACGAAGAGTTTTTTTTTTAGAAGAGAATGACTATGTGAGGAAACTATTCAAGAAAAACCCGGAAGTGGTGGAATCAACAAAAAGCGCAATAATGATTTCATCAACACTCTCAAATCCCAAAACGAAATCCATGAGAAAATTAGCAACTGGACTTTCAGAACAGCGGTGAAAGATAACGTAGAAACTAAAAAAAAAAAAAAAAAAAAGAACACGAAGACATTTGCTGGCACGACCCGTGAAGACCAGAAGACTGGAAAGATGTAAAAAAAGTTTTTACTTATCTTAAAAGAAACAAGTCCACTCTGAAAATTTGCTCAGGCCAAAAGATCTTTACTGTAGACGTTGTTCTGAATCACAGAAATGGCAAGTACATCACACACTCAAAAACTCATGTCAAGGGCACTTTCAAAACGAAGCATCCAGCTCAAGTTACCGTCTTTGGGGTTGTGGCCTCCGATTGGAACAAAATGCCTACCAAATTTTACAAACCTGGTGTAAAAATCAATGTTGATGCTTATTACAAGACACTGAGATACAATGTATTACCATGGCTCAAAGGGAACCTATGTATGGACAAGATGTTCTCTGATTTTTGGTTGCGAACTGCTTGAAATGGTTCGTGGGTCGCCACTCCATGGCACACACACTTCAGATGACACCACCCGCTACTGCAAAGCTGAGGTTCATGATGAACGTCGCCTCGACCACTTATCCGCCGGGTGTCGGATCGTGCTTAGTCTTGTCCCTCCCCTGAATTCTTACAGCCATAGAAGGCCCTGTCAGGAGGAGTAGCTCCCCACGACATTACATTCAGCTTCCTCGAGACACGCGCAGTCTTCTCTACCACGACGTTCCACGGAGACGAGGGATATATATCCATATATAAAATATATTTTCTGTTCATACGTTATTTTTAAAGATATAATTTATTTAGTAAATATTCCGTTTTTTGACTAAGCAGTATTAAATTTCGTAAAAATATGCGATCTCTGATAGGAATCGAACCTCTGACCCTAATGATCTTTTGATCTAGCGTGCTGTTAAATATTCAGCGACAATGAAGCGTCTGGTTAGTAAAGTATGAATTACTATTTATAAAAAATATAATTCGACGATTTTTCTCGACCGATCATATCGGCTCAGAGAACGCATATTTTCTACAAAATTTCTCGAATATTCAGGCCGGCAAATGTAATTAATACTGTTTAATACAAACGGCGCATTTACTCAAATAAATTGTATCTATAAAAACAACTTATAAACAGAAGGTATATTAGATAATTATCGGACTTAATCCATTTTATTATATATATATATATATATATATATATTCATGAATTATTCATACAAAAAACAAATACAAAGGTTAATGATTTAATTGGCGAGAAATCCATCGTCGCGAACAATTCAAATAATATACAAAAACCCCGAACCTGTTTATGAATGAAAAGATCCTTGTTTCTATAAATTTCTGTTGCATTAATTCTTATTATTTTTATAAGCTTTCGTCTGTTCCTACAGACATCCTCAGGTATGGAATAGATTTTGTTCTTGTTTTTTCTCTCAGTAATAAGAAGACAACGAAAATATATGTACTGTTGTAATCCGAAAAATGCTATTAGAAATGAGTTATTGTTTTTGGAGCGTGCAGTCGCAACGCTGAGTTTGAATTTAAATTTTACAATTGTGCGTTCTTATACAAATATGGTGATAAGTGAATTCTTTTTTACTGGTAAATTTTCTGTCCAAGTGGCATGAACTATATTGTTCAATAATTACAGTAATGTCGCATTTATTATCCAAAAGTTGCATTTCTCGCCAATTAAATCATTAACCTTTGTGTTTGTTTTTTGTATGAATAATTCATGAATTTGTAAATTAATTGCACCTTTATTGAAATTAAAATAACTGATCCAAATGCAACTTTTGGATAATAAGCACTATGAAGAACCCTTTTTAAAATGGCTCGAGTCACCCTCAAAGTTGCCTTGAATTGGTTGTGTGATAGATTGCCACAGCAAATTCAAATAAAGGGAATCATTCAAAGTAACGTTAAAACGAATGGACCATTTAAACACTTTTCTCATATTCACAAAACATTGTAACGCTTGGTAAAGTAACATGATATTTTCTCATAATATACGGGTTCTTTTCTCCCGAGTAGGTCTAACTGTAGCGATTAATTTGAGTGAAAGAACTAATTTCAATTCGGAACTAAGTTCTACTCGATTTAAAATCCCTAAGCCTAACCCTTAGTTCCGAATGGAAATTAGTTCCGAGTTGAAATTAATTCCGAGTTGAAATTAATTCTGCATCCTATTAATTTAGATTATATGTAGTCTTGTCACACCAAGCACTCTTTTCTGTAAAATCTACATTTTGTAAACATCTTGTCAAGAAAATAAATCTGTTAGAGCCGGATCCCTTTCACTTAGAGCATGAATTATTCGAAGAATGTAAATTCAAAATGCGAGAATTTTGAAATTCCTGTCTCCCGAGCTATCTCTTGAATTCTGCCAATTCGCCTCTGGGCTGCTTCTTTTAATTCCTGAGGCTCATCGTTGACCCTCAAACTTTTTCGAACATTTCTCAGGGATATTTTAAACAGTTTTATCTGCTTCCAACATTGTCTAATTCGAGTGATGGTAACAGATTCAGGAGTGATATTATCTAACAATTTCCCCATGAAAAGTTTTTGCACTTCCACTGCGTTTTCAAAATTCCAGCAACACTTTAAAATACATAACCTGCATCCAAATCGTAACCTGACTGCTAAAAATATTTCCACTGGGTTGACTGGGAATATAATTAAAAATTAATTTATCAGCTGCAAATATTTTGGGACAGTCCATATATAGGTAGATACATAAATAAATATATAATTGATTCACACACACACACACACACACACACACACACACACACACACACACACACACACACACACATATGTGTGTGCGTGTGTATGTTTGTGTGTGTGTATAGCAGAATTATGGAAAATAGAGTATAATATATATTTAAAAATAAAAAAAAATCGACATTTCAACCAAAATCATTTGCGGTTTATCCTCTTTTTAAAATATCCACTTTTCTCCCGTTGGAACAACTATAACCTCTTCCCTATATATATATATATATATATATATATATATATATATATATATATATATATATATATATATAAGTATATGGAATGAATTCCAGTAACCAAACTTTTAAAACCATTTATTTTACATTCTTCATCATCACTTGATAAGACACCGAGGGTGTTGAAACAAAATGGCTATTTTGTAGTGGTTTTATAACATATTTATGTTATAAATTTTTTAAAATAAATAATTATATATATATATATATATATATATATATATATATATATATATAGCATAATGAGAAGTCACGTATACTTTCTTAATATGTATATATAGAAAAAGTTGCAAATTAAAAAAATAATGTTTTATTTTATGAAAGTATTTATTTATTTATATATATATTTGATATTTCAAATTGTCCTCAATCTTTCATCAGAAATAACTGTTTGTTACAAATAAGTTACAGTAATTTTAATTTATTTGTAACAAACAGTTATTTCTGATGAAAGATTGTGGACAATTTGAAATATCAAATATATATAAAATAAATAAATACTTTCATAAGATAAAAATTATTATTTTTTAATTTGCAACTTTTTTTCTATATATATATATATATATATATATATATATATATATATATATATATCAAAATGTAGTAAATTGTACAACTCGATATAAATGAAACAACAAATATCCATTTTTTATTTGAAGGGATTCTTGGTTGACCCGCGAACTATGCAGAATGAAGAAAGAGGAAAAACTAAGTATAGCCTTTGCTCTTCATAATTTTTATTCATATATATATATATATATATATATATATATATATATATATATATATATACATACATACATATATGTATATGTGTGTGACTCATTGTGAGCGTGTGTGTATGGTCTATAGCAAACTCCATTAGTAGTAGCATATATATATTTTGGAAAAAAATGTATGACAAATTGGAAAAAGTTTTTTCTGGCGCGTCTACTCTTTTAACATTTCATGGAACTAATTTTTTAAGTTTGTTCGACTACATATGCACACGAACGATGGATGCTGGGAATTACATATATATATATATATATATATATATATATATATATATATATATATATATATATATATATATACAGGCATTTCCGTAAAAGTCTTTTATATAAGTGTACAATTTACTTATTATAGAGATATCTCTTTCCTTTTTTTGACGTCCCCAACTTTCACATTTCCCCGCAAAAAAAATATGATCGATTTATTAGACAGAAAAGGTCAGACCATCCAGCTTAACGCTTTCTGAGCAAAGTTTTCGTTCACCTAAAATGGGAGGAAAAATGGGATTTGATATAATACAAATAACAGGAGATTGCAGATTTTCAAAAGGGTTGCACATTTGTTTTGTTTTGTTATTTTTTGTTCTCTTTTAATAAATTGCTTTCTCACTTCCTCAGATTCAAAATTTCTAATGTGCCTTGTTCATAACGGTCAATATATTGAACGTTTTCTAATTCATCAACTTTACCCCCATTTGTTAGAAAGTCACCACCCCACTAAAAAAACCAAAAAAAAACCAAATAAAAGTTCGTCGCAAAAATAGCGGCAGAACGAGATTTGCAATTTCACGTCCGTATGAACATTCATCATTGGTCCACGTTTGTAAATCGTTCGTACTGTTATTTCCTTCGGTGCTTAATTGGTACGAAACACCAATTATCTTGAAAACAATTTCCATATGATGGTTTTTCATCAGGAAGACGACTTCTTTAGCTAAAATGTGCCAATTTAAATTGAATAAAATTCACTGTTTAAGAAAATAAAAAGAAACAGGGATACCAACTCAATTACGCGTACCCTCTAAAAATAACATTTATAGTAATATATATATATATATATATATATATATATATGTATGTGTGAAAAGTGTGTATAAATATAAATAAATATATATATGTATAATTATTTATATATTATATGCGCGGTACTTATTAGAAAGCGCTCAATATCAGAGATAGTGCTAACATATTTGGTTGGATAGATGTGAGTTTGTGACCCTGATAAGGTAGTATTGCCCTGGGTCAAGAGGGTGACCGCTAAAAGACTCTATATCTACCAACAAGACTCTACACTATACCACAAAAGCAGGAGACCCCAGCCATTGCTGTCAGACAATTTCTGCGACGGCATGACCCCTTATATCTGAGCACCTACTCCCGAAACGACACGCCCCCCCCCCTTTGATTATTATGTGTGGGGCGCAGTTGGGCGAGCGACTCACAAATGAGGAACTGGAGTCGAGGCCTATGGGGGCATTCACCAACTTCTTCTAGAAGAGTTACAGGAGATTCCGAAGTCGTCGGGTGGCCATGATCGAAGCAAATGACGATTTTATCGTATAAATTTACTCTTTCGTATTTGAAGAAACGTTTGTGTAATTTTGGTAAATATATCTGTTAACATGAGATTTCAGTGTTGTTTTCACTTTTGCTTAATTTGACAATAGCACACACACACACACACACACACACACACACACACACACACACACACACATATATATATATATATATATATATATATATATATATATATATATATAATTTTAGGAAACGTATTATTCCTCTTGTTCTCCCTCCAGCTCTGGGTAAATTGCAGAATAGCAGGACAGACTGGGTTCTATAGCCTTGGATGGTAACTGGTCTAGGAGAAAGACAACTCTGAGTTCAAAACCCGCGGAGGGTCGTTTGGGAATCTTGTGACATATAGCGTGTCAGGTCTCTACATTTGGCCCTTCAAAAAGTTTGCATGGTTCTGCACAAAGCCTTCACGACTATAATGAAATCATATGTGCTGGTGTCTGGCTGTCGGTTCCCTGGGACTGAGCTGCTTGACCCTCATACGTCGAATATATATATATATATATATATATATATATATATATAATATAAATTTTTATATGCAAGGCCCAAGAGCCACTCAGTGTAGAAGGTTACTGTATGGTGTTGTATGAACGTAAATAATGAAAGGACTAGAATTGGAGTTTATGGGCATGTGCAGAAAAGATAAAGATTAACACTAGTCAACACAGGTAAGCTGATATTTTATTTTTCAAAGATAACTGTTCATTCTGACGGTCAAAATATCATCACCAGCAGACATAACGTCAGCATCACTGCGATACTGATTCCCAGCTAAGTGTCTTTTCATGTTGGAGAACAGATGATAGTCCTGATTGGGTCAAATCAAGAGGATAGGAAACATTCAAATCCACAGTCATTCAAAGCAGACATTGAAATCAAGAACGTTTGCCCTAAAGCATTTTCCTGGTGCCAGTTTTTATGGGCATTTATAACTGCCTCAGCCAATTAGCAAAGGGATTTTCGTTGATGTTGAAGCCATTTTGAAGATCAGGAATGAATACCATGCCTTCTTCATCCCATCACCTTCCCTGCATATGTAACCACCTTGTCATTCTTTGTCTCTGGCCCAAAGTGATGAACCAAACACTCATCCTGTGGAAACTTTCGGGGAAACCTGCTGGATCTGCCTCAATCAATATCAGGTTTTCCCGTGGTGTGCTTTGCCTGCTGCGCTGTTGATAAGGTATCATAATCATTCAACGAGCAGATAACTTCATCATGTCAAGTTCATTCTCTAACGGGATTTTTGTAATAGTATTGACTTTGACTTATTGTCAGTCGTTCGTCATTCAGTGAACACGATCAATGTTTTCCTCGGTGGCATGGCAGTTGCAGCACGTTACGAACATGAGACATCTTCAAAACTCTCCCTTCCTCCTCCTAAATTCTGCAGTCTAATATTACACTATTGATAAATCTTGAGTGTCATCCCCTATTTTAGTATCCATGTCAACAGTTGTGCCCTTGGGGGCTAAACTCTTTTATGCCAAATTTTGTCCATTTTCCAAAAGAAGTCGCTCCTTGTTATTTGAAGTCCTGCTTTCAACAAACTGGTTACCTGGACAACCAGTGCAGTTATTGATAAGATTTAAAATTAATGCATGAAAGATTTCATTGTTTGGGCATCACTCCTTCCTAAACAGCCTATAAACTTTTCAGCTTTCACACGTATAATTACACAAATATAAACGTTCACTAAAGTAATCACTAAAAGTCATATGTCCACTCAAGTAATCTTTCGAAAATATACCGCCGTTCAAATTGTTGGTCAATGATACAGATCGATTCAATTGTTTACTAAAATAATATTTACTGTACTCTCAAACACATACAAAGAAACAGAAAGGAAATCAACAAAACTGCACACTAAAGGACAAACACGCATACATTGGCACACATTGATTCTGAGTTAAGCTACTTATAAATATCTTTTCATTTCTGTGGTGAAAAATATCTTTTTTCAGGTCTTATTATCAGTTCAACGGAAAAATCTCGCAGAATATTTTCACTTGGCTTCTTAGGAATCTCTGTCAGTTTTATTGTTTGTGAATAGGACAAACAATAGCGCTGGGAAATTTTCAGAGGTGTTAGACAACAGCGGTGAGAAAAAATTTCAAATGTATATGTCGAAAGTCAAGCGTCTTAAGTGAACAAAGAATTTCTATTCTTGTAAAGTTGGCCAGGAAACCCAGTTATTCAGATTTGGTCACAAAGAAGTAAGGCACAGGAAGATAATTTTTATTTGCATATAGGGTACTTCGACTGGGTGTAAAGGTTAGCAAGCTTGTTTTGCTTGACCACTTACGACTGAGTAGCGAGTTCGATTCTCCCTGGGATCTCCATACTTTCGGCCATTTGCTACACCTAATCTACGCTTAGTAAATAATATTACGTCTTAATAGTTCAGTTCTACGTTACGTATAAACATTTCTTATAGCCATAATTTATTAGTATATAATGGTCTATGCATAATTACATTGTTTTATTTATTCAGTTTTAATATTGCTATGTATTGCCGTCCGGTTAGTTTTATTAATATCTTATATACATATTCCACATTTTACATTTTATCTACGCCGGAGAACAGGTGAAAGACTGTCTTCTCAATGTGTCAAGAAAACCGTTAAATTTGGTGGCGGCAGTATGATGGTGTGGGGAATGATTTCATCTGCGGGAGTTGGCCCTATCATCCGCGTACATGGCAATATCAATGCTGAGATTTACAAAAGGCTTCTTCAGCAGCATGTGGTACCAAGATTACACCATAATCTTTATGAATCTCCTATTTTCATGCAGGACAATGCACCTTGCCACAAAGCTCAGAAGGTTATGGCTTTATTTGAAGAAGAAGGAATCGCACTAATGAAGTGGCCAGCCCAGAGCTCCGATCTGAATCCAATAGAAAAAGTTTGGAAGATAATTGGAGAAAGGGCTCAGAAAAGAAACAAAAAAAAAAAAAACAGGATCACCTATGGAAGTTATTGAAAGACGAATGGGAGGCAATTACTGCTGATTTTTGCAAGAAATTAATTAGATCATGTGGTCAATGATGCAGAGAAGTTATTGAAAATAAGGGGATGTTTACCAAATATTAAATTTTGTTGATATTTTGTTCACAATCAAGTATTAACAAGATCGTTCCTTAACTTTTGTCCAGTAGCTTATTTTCTTTGTTCCATTTAATCTTTATTTTTAAAAAAAAAAAAACTATTATGTAAATTTTTGTAACTTTGTATAATATTTATGCATTACACCCTAATCTTTATTCGGTAAAAATTTCATTGCTAATCATGCATTACTTTTTAAGTAATACACATATTTATGTCTTTGTTGTTTCCGTTCCTTATATTATGGCCGCTACTGTATATATATACTCGCGTATCCTGTGACTTTTGAAGACCTAATTTTGAAGTTAATTCTAAGGGGGTCGTATCATACACGAGAAATTAAATTAGCATATATACTTCTTACCTGGCTCCGCTGTTGACCAAATTACATATCCATTTACTGTAGTCAAATAGTACAGCTGTATTTTAAATAAACATGATTTTGATAAAACTGATCTTTTACTTAACTGTATCCAATAATAATGCATGTAATATTCACATATTATTATCGTATTATAAAAATACGAACGTAGCGAATACGCATCTTTTACACTGTTTACGTTTATAAGATGTTTAGCTATTTCTCGTTCTGTTGTTTATGGCTTCACGCATTTACGCAACGAGCATAGAGTTACTAATGATTCTTTTATCATAGTCGTATACATTTTTTTTATTTTTAACTTATTTAACGAGAAGATGGGATAAAGAAATAGAGGAAAAGTAATTAATCTATTGTAATTTGCTCACTTAAAAAAGGAACTCACATGATATACAAGATACATGATAAAATTATTTTTTTGTAAGTGAAAATTTAGGAGTCGCACGTTACGTGAGATCATGAGTTTACAAAAATATATATATATATATATATATATATATATATATATATATATATATATATATATATATATATATTTTAAGACATTTTATGTTTTTTTTTTTATAGATACAAGTATTTTAGTAAATGTCATGTTTATAATGAACGGTATTAAATAACATTTACCGGCCTGATTATATATATTATAAACAGAGCATTTACTAAAATACTTGTATCTATAAAAAAATGTTAAACAGAAAATGTCTTTAAATAATTGTCGGACTTTGTCCATTTATATATATATATATATATATATATATATATATATATATATATATATATATATATATATATAACCGCATGTAAGCTACTCTTATTAAATCACTATATTGATGTGAAAATTCAGATATATCGAAATTAAATCTGTAAAAGATACAAATATATCTATATATAATATAATAGATACAAAATATATAATATCAATAGATACAAAATCAAAACTTGCCAAAGCAAATATAAAGATTTTATTTGGCAACAATTATTCATAAACAAAAAAGTAAAAGTGTCGTTAGTTTTTCAATTTTTTAAATTTAAGAGACGTTCATAATAATTCAACAAGTTAACTGAAAATTCTAGATAAATTATGGAAGATGCTAAGTGACGTAATTTAATGTCTATAAACAAAAATTGAGTAAATGCTGTATTTACCGAATTTATTATTATCATAATTTAATGGTTAATTTGCAGTTTAGCACCCGTACACAGCTCGCATTAAAAAGTTTCAGAATACTTATATGTGTAATTGTACATGCTTCATTCGAATTTGGCTTGAGAAATTTGATAAACTCTACCGTTTTGAAGTTATCTACAATAAATTACGGATTCATTCGCGTTGCGGGCGGCCATTACTGGTGTTATTTGAATACATTCGCAAAACTCTAAAAGGATCCTTCCTTGTTCCTCTATCAGATCTTCGCTTTCCCCCCTTCCAAAGACCCTTCCTGCCAAAAAACCCTCCTCCCAACACACCTCGTCTCAACACACTTCTCAATAACCTCCTCGCAACACACGTCTTCCTGACTCTACTCCCAACACCGCGCCTCTCAACACCTCCCCAAAGAAGAAGACATTCTCTAGAAGGGGAAAAAATAAGTCACTATTAAGACCCCTTTTTAAAATGACTCGAATCGGTTGAGGGCCCGAGAAATTTCCCTAAAGTCCCGGGTCTCATCACTTGGATTAGGGACACACAGGGAGGGTTAAATATTTGGGATCACCTAGGGGAGCCGAAGGAAGCCTTTCCAGCCATTAAAATGGTGGAGGTGAGGGCACGCAATTTAAAAAAAAAGATTGCAAAAGTGCTGCGCCGAAAGGGTCCTTGTTATTCTCCATCCCACACTATACAGGGCCCTGAAGCTAATGTATTCCACGGATGTCGGTGGCATTGTCTTGGATGTTCGCATTACGACAGAGATATGGACATGCAACCGAGGACAATCCGTCGGGATCTTTCAACTGCAGATTTCCGTCCAGTCTGTCACTACGGGCATCAATTTGAAAAATGCTTCTTAAGATAGCGACTTCGAATGCGAGTGGTTGAGATATCAGAGTTGAACAGTCCGCCTGCTTTGTGATCTCCTGTCATTCGGCGTAGATATGGCTGCGTTCCATGAAGCACACTTGAGGTTGATGCTTGTGTTCTGTCTAACGACTATGCCGCCTATTCAGCATACGGAGACCAGCTAGCCATAGTTTCCTTGCTGGTTAAACGTAATCTGGATGCGAGGCTGGACCTTGTCCATGTCGATGTGGGGGCCAGTTGATCGGAAACAGTAGTTCGTTTCGGGTCGTTGCGGTTTATGCGCTCAACGTTCAGGGGAAACGTGTCCCTTTTTTTCTGTCAGCTAGGGACTTTCCTGGTTGATTCTTCGCGCTTAGTCTTAGTGGGGAACTGAAATGACATCCTTGACCCCCACATAGACAGGGAGCAGGGGCTATCGGGAGTGCATCGGGCGATTGTAGCCTAGTCGATCTGATCGGTCATGTTCGTTTCGTCGATAGATACCTGGTCGATCACTCTGGGCGAAACATGTGGACGTGGGCACATTAGTGGCCGTCTACCCGGGTAGCCAGCTACCTGGAAAGAATCTTAATGAGAAGAGCCGCTATAGACTTATTAGATTGTCCCACGTTCCACTGGTTAGGCTATTCGGACCATGGACTCGCTGGTGCCTGAATACCGATAGGCACTAGGTCAATTTGTCTTTAATGGACAGGAGGGACTTCCAGAAACAGCTAATAAAATTAGTGCAACAGTGGGGGGGTGTTATTGGCAGTAAATGGTGGGGAAACTTATGGAAAGGATTAGGTCCTTCACCACCAAATATATCCACCGCGTCGCACTAGATAAGGCTAAAAATGGGAAAACACTTAAAGATAGTCAGAGGCTGGTTGAGACACCCAAGAGATAGGTTAAGCTAGGCAGGCTCTGGAGCGTGCTGCTGGCGAGCGCTACAATGGTCACGTAGTTAGGTATAGGTTAAACAAGATGTCTAACGAAGCTCTGAACATGGGCGCAAATTGCGCAAGGAAGAGATTTGTCGAGGTTCTTTTTGGTATATTCGTGAGGTTAATACCCTGCAGGGGCGCTCTCCGAGGTCGACTGATATGTACGAGGCGTTTCGGTGGTATTTCGAGAGCCGCTTTACCAAGGAGACGTATCTGAGTTTCGTAGCTATTTGGCTGATTCTCCTCGGCTTTTGCAGAAGCGGCTAATTTGAGGGTGAGATCACGTATGACGAAATCTACTTGGCATTGAAGAGGGTCAGCAGTGGCAAGTATCCGGGACTTGATTGATTATCCTATGGATTCAACAACTGGTTCCGGCAGGGGGTCATCAGGAGTGTGATAACGCTGTTGAAAAAGGGCAAGAATGGTGGGCAGGAATTAGATGATTACAGGCCCATAACTATGCTAAACACAGAGTTACAGATTTTGGCTAAGATTCTGTTGGGACGCGATCAAACTTGTGCTGTGAATGGCAGAACAATTCTGAGCAACATGCATCTGATCCGGAGGGTGTAAAAGACGGTGGTCCTTGAAGCGCTGAAGCGTGTCCCACTTACGTCTTACCTCTCATCCTTTACCGCTTGACTCTACTTCCTCGTTCCAGGGCCCATAGGAAGTTGATCGATCGCTTGTTGTCCACCCTCTTGTGGGTGGGCGGAAGCAGAAGGTCCGTAAAGAAGTTTGTGTCCAGCATCCATGTCATGGCGTGGGGGGATTGCCACAATTGGTGAGTCATAGAAACACC
The DNA here is from genome assembly GCA_903632075.3 of Acanthosepion pharaonis. Classification (NCBI taxonomy): domain Eukaryota; kingdom Metazoa; phylum Mollusca; class Cephalopoda; order Sepiida; family Sepiidae; genus Acanthosepion; species Acanthosepion pharaonis. The sequence continues at coordinate 1,091,978 of CAHIKZ030000404.1, read as the reverse complement.
TCGAGTTTGGTTCTCCTGTGTCGTGTTTTGACTGAGTAATCGATTTGGTGGGGTGAGTTAGGGACGCATTCCATAGCCTTATTATCACTCCTCCCATTTCCTGGGCTAAGCGCCGTCTTAGGTCTGGGAAACTGTCGACTTTCCACAAGGACTGTCGAATGGCCTTGAGGGTCTTTCCTCGGGCCAGTGACCTTTCACAGCCTCGAAAGGTCTTGTACCGTGAATTAGTGGAAGGTGTCGCGGAGGATCCTATCTGTGGGCGGCTCGGCTTGTCGCTGGTCGAGTTGCGTTCTCTCTGGTCTTGGACTCCGGCGCCGAATTATCTCAGTAACTCTGAGTTTTCACTGAGCTGACGATTGTTTCAGACCGTGCAATATCTCAGTGACGTGGCCTTCAGATGGTGCTGGGCGCATTTGCCCGACCGTCACCTGTGTGATCTTGATTTAGAGGAAAGGGTTTCGCATGCTTTCTACCATTGTCCTCAGGTGCGCCCTTTCTGGGACTATGTCGCTAAGTTGACGGTTTGTATCGCTCCCGATGAACTTGTACTCATTGGGTGAAACGAATGGTGTTTCTAACGCTGTTAGCCTTGGCAGCAATGGTGATCTGGACGACGCGAATGCAAGGAATCTTGCGATAGAGCGCTATTCTCACCAGGCTCTGATCGGATTCTTTCAGCATCAGCTGAAGGTGAAGATCAGAACTGATATAAAGCGTCAGGTGTCGACAGATTTCAGCGAAAGATGGGTGAAAGTAGCGAGCTTGGTTCGTGTAAAAGAAGCTTTCCTTGAGATTTTTTAGTCCTCTTTGTCCCTTGGTTAAGTTAGACTCCCATTATGTAGCTAGTTAATTTCAGTGTGTGTCGTTCCAGGCCTGTTCCCAACATCTTTTTGTTATGATCCAAGTTGGTATTCCCAAACTCCTCTGTTTGTTCTTTTAGACTTCTTTTTCATCTCGACGAGTTCATTCTTTGATTCCCCAATAACATATTTATTTTATCCTTCCCATTTCGTTAGAGAGTTTCTTGATACTTTTAAAAGACAGAATACAGCGGCCACTCTTAATTTTGAGGGGTGGAGGGATCCTACTAACATCTCTTATGTTCTGTTCGATATTTTGTTATATTTACTTTGTAATTGAGGATTCATACCATCCCCCTCGTTTCATATCATCTTTAAATTTATATATATATATATATATATATATATATATATATATATATATATATATATAAAACTGCTCTCTATTAATCACCAGAGATCCTTCTCTGTCCTCCATTATAATGTCTGACGCTCAACTTCTCGAGAGCACCTCTCTGAGGCTGCTCGGTCTCATGTTGATCGCTGACCTGAGATGGAACAAATACATTGAGTCAATTGGCTCATCCACCACAAGGAAGGTTGGCTTCCTGTGCCGCGCCAGGAAATTTTTCTCTCCGGAATCGATCCTTCAAATCTACAAATCAACTATTCGCCCTTGCATCGAGTATTGCTGCCATATATGGTCTGGAGCCCCTTCCGTTTGTCTCGGGGTTCTTGATAAGATCCAGAGACGGATATGCAATGTAATTGGCTCTGATCTGGCATCTCGTCTGCAGTCGCTCTCTCACAGATGTGACGTCGCCTCTCTATGTCTTTTTTACAAATACTTTCATTGCTCCGATGAGCTGCTTTCGCTGGTTCCCAGACTTCATGAATTCAAGCGTCCTACGAGTCTGGCATCCCGCTCTCACCCTTTCACTGTTGAAACTATTAAATGTAGCCGTCTTTTCTACTCCAATATCTTCATGTATCGCATCTCTCGCCTGTGGAACCCCCTTCCCTATTCCTGTTTCCCTTATAGCTATAATCTCCAACTATTCAAATGTAATACCAATCGACATATCCATTTGCCTTGATCTATCCACTATCTTTCTCCTCATCCTATCTCCTATCATTTCTCTCTGCTCTCGCTCCCAATACTCTGTAACCCCTTGTGTGCCAGTGGCTTCCCGCCTTGCTTGGGGTGAAATGCTTATATATATATATATATATATATATATATATATATATATATATATATATATATATATTCATGAACATTTGAACATAAGAAATGTTTAAGTCACGGGGTGTTTCTGTAGGTTTCCTTTTTGTATAGGGTATTGTGGTATATGGTAACTGATTCTTATAGTATATATGTTACTCGTAATGAATGCATAAGTCGTGAATCGGATTAGCTAGGTATAAGATAGGTAATGATGACCAGCTTCACCTGACTTCCACTTTTGGCATTGTGCAGCAATTATTGTAATTTTTGCATTAATAAATATAGAACTACCATCTGTTGACCTGAAAAGGTCTATTCCAGAGGTTACTGTACTTCATACCAATATGGCGTCGTTGATAGGATCCGTTACCGCGTTGGATGAATCAGAGCACGTAAAAACTTGGATGAAATGTTTCGCAGCGTTGGCTAGGCTAAATAAATTGAAAGACAAGAAAGCCTCCGGAAGGGAGAATGAAACTAATGATTTATTTTTCGGTTCGGCATGGTGTGAAAAATATCCTTTATAGTGTACCACAAAATGAGGAAACTTCAACCATTATAAAAAGAAACAGGCGAAAAAATAAAGCTGGTTATTGCGAAAGGACAAGATTTCTGGAAAATATACCTAACTCAAATGAAAAGAGTAATGCAGTAGTTACACAAACTGAAAGAAGCATCAAGATATTGCGAATTTGAAAAACTGGGTTCGAGAGAAACGTTTATAGAAGACGAATTGTTCATTCTAAGATTAATTGAAGGTATGTACAACATTGCATACAAAAATTAGATTCTAGAACGGCTACCAGCGAATGATATGAATTTAGAAGCAAGTGTAGAATCCTTGCAGCAATTAGCATTCATTAATGAATTTAATAATTCTAAAAACAATTTGGAAGCATACAGCAAAATTGAAATCAAAATTAAGTACAAATATTGCGACAAGGAACACGAAAGAAACAAAAGCAAATGTCCAAACTTAGGAAAATTATGTTTAAACTATAAAAGAAAAGAACATTTCCAATCTGTGTGCAGATACAAAAATAGAAAAGAAAGCTTAAAAGATATAAAAACTCTTACAGAAAATACAGAAGTATATTCGATAAGAACACTTACAAAAATAGAGAGACAGTAAAATTGAATGGCATAACTTTTCCCATGCAGGTTAACTCGGGGAGCGACGTTATGCTGATGCCAAGGAATTTATGGGAAAATGTGTGAAGAGAAAGTAATCTTAATTTAAAGCAATTTGATGGATCTGTCATCAAAATTCTAGATACCTTTGAACCAACTTTCGAGACATAAAAATCGTTTTGAGATTATTTCTATCATTATTGCAGAATGTACAAAACATCATGGTCTCCTGGGAATAGACGTCTTAAAAGTGGATACGGCGAAATTAATAAATTGTATAAAGTCAGGAGAATCTAGCATAGGATTATTAAATAGGATATAAAACGAGTATTTGTCTAAAAGAAAATAATCAGGCGGCCTATTTTGAAAAATACCTATTAACATTCTACACATGGTAGTTGAAAAATTAAAGAAAATGATAGAACAACGCATATTGGAAAAAACTTAGAGAAGATGGTATTAGTTGGGATTCACAAATTGGTGCCATTTGAAAGCCCAATGGTGATTTGTGTATATGGATATTAAATTAGATTAAGGCCTCGTTATCTCTCTATCTATAAAAGGTAGGATGTGTGTGTGTGTGTGTGTGTGTGTGTGTGTGTAACGAATGCACGGCCACAATTTTCGACCCAACTGCCATGGATAGTGGAAATATTTTTTCTTGTTTTACGGCAGTTTTCATGTAGTTTGCGGCCATTTTCTACTGGACAGAGTGAGAGCCTATAGCTGGCTGCCACGAATAGGCAGGAAGATTCTATTGGCCAGCGTGAGAGCCAACAGCTGACTGACACGAATGTTAACAAGCATGCTAGCATGCAAAAAATCGATAACTGCATTCGTCACAAGTGGGAAAAATTTAAATCTGCATGGCACTTTACTCCAATTGGCTCATTCGCTTGATTAAACTCAACGTTGATTCTGATTCCGCAGAACTGGGTTTGGTGTGAAAAAGTATTTGTTGTTAACATTCTTTTTTTCATTCGGTTTTTCCAGTTACGAGTCCCTTTTTAAAGCTGATCGTTTTGTGTTCATTTTGTTTAGTTCTTTTTTCGTAACAGATTTAATGTTTAGTATAGAGCTTAGAAAAAATTCGCAGTGTGAGATAGGCAAGAAGTAAGGCATGTAGCAACATCAGCACGGCAAAGGGCACTCCTTTAAAGGCAAGGAAGGGCAAAAATATTTTAAGTCAAGAGATAGCGATTGTCGTATGAGTCGTACGATTTTTGAATCAAGCACGGGCAACGCTTGGTCATGCTGCTAGTCTCACATAATACTTGGGTACAAAGGACATAAACACAACACCAACTAATTACACGTCGTGCTCATATTGTTTTATTATATAAAGCGGCCAGTAAAGCATTTTTCAAGGATAAAGTTAGAATTTTCTACAGCATGCTATGAATTGTTAACGCCTGGTGCTTTGGTGCAAGGCATGTAGGACACTATAGGATAAATTTGTTGATATGATCTAACGATATTTAAAAATAAAGAAATCTTTCATTTTGTTGTTGTTCGACCGGTCATTTACTCTACATTTTTGTTTTGAAAAGAGCTTCCTTGTATTATCCAGCTGCTTGGAAAACCTGTCGGTGATCTCGAATATGATCTATTCCTGATCTGGGATAATTTTAACCTAATTATTACAATCAGTATCTAAATTGTAAAAACAAATATGATTTTTGGTAATGAGTTGGACGTGATTATTAATCTGCTAACGAACCTGACAAATTATCAAGCCTAATTAAAAATAAAAAAAATAGTAAATTTCACTTTTAAACCCCAAAGTGCATTATTTTAGCAAAACCAAAATTGCCAAAACAAATATATATATATATATATATATATATATATATATATATATAAATAATAAAATAATAGTTAGAATGAACTACATCAACCAACCCCAAAATTGAACAAATAGCTTTAATTAAATTCTCAAACCAAAACAAAACTGTTAAATACGTGATATAAACAAATTTTTACTACGTTAATAAATAAATAAATAAAATAAAAACAAAAATAAAAAACGAGCAATATAATTTGACCCAAATAAATAAACAAAGCGACTTCCGGTAAAAAATAACCGCCGTAATAGAATACCCACAATGCACCACTAACCCGTATATATATAAAATAGCCGAGAAAAATAACAGCATATGTGGCCTGACGATTGCATATAGCATGAAACAGACTGTCGCCTCTAAGTGTTGACTTCTATGTTCACTTTTATATTTACACACACTCTATCTCTGATATTGAGCACTTTATCCCATAAATATAGCACACCTTAAGACTATATTTCTTTATATATATATATATATATATATATATATATATATATATATATATATATATATATATATATATATATATATATATATATATATATATATAATATACAACCATTGTCCTGTCTGTATTTCTGAAATGAGGTATTATGTACAATATTTACGTTATTCAGACTACTGTCCTCATCTTGGTTGCCATATTTATTACAACGTTTCGGCCGCTGTACGCTCCGGCCTTTTTCAGGTTTTTGGAATGTCGAACTGAAACATTTATTTCGCTCGCTGGGGTAGACTGTTCTAGTTCCATGTACCATATCTAATGGGTGTCAGTTACCAGTTATCTCCTGTTAACCAACGCCTTTATCCACTGTACCATGTGTCATTAAGGACATCTGTGTATTAATTTCTGTGACTTACAAACTTAATGTCTTCAGCAACCATTTTTACCTGTGCTCATATTGCAATTTTTGCTGTTATCACTGCATGAATTTTACCAGAGCTCATATTCCAATTTTCGTTGTTATTATTGCTTTTCTCTAGCAATAAGGACACATGGCACAGTGGATAAAGGCGTTGGTTAGATCCAGTGACAGGACCCAAAGAGTTGTGAGTTAATTACCTGGTTAAGGCAGTGGAGAACTTGGATAGGTGAATTAACAGGAGATAACTGATAACTGACATCCATAAGACATGGCACGTTGAAATAGAACAGTCTACCCTAGCGAGCGAAATAAAGGTTTCAGTTCGACATTCCAGCATACTGAAGAAGGTCGGAGTGTACAACCGTCGAAACATTATGATAAACATGGCAAAAAAAAAAAATGAGGACAATAATCCGAATGAAGTAAATATTAAACATATAATTATCGTTTTACTTATTATTTGATTATTCCAAGAATTCATACAACTAACACGATTAAATTTTACGCGATGTTTACATTTGCATTCTACTAATGATAAGGAATGAAAGAGATATAAAGGAATTGTCCAAAAAATAATAAAAACATTAAAAATATCATAAAACAGGAAACATGTGTATAAAATATTCAAAATATCATATAATCTTAAAATAGTAAATAAAACATTCAAAATGCCATAGAATATTAAAATATTAAATAAAGCATTCAAAATATCATAGAAACTTAAAATGGCAAATAAAACATTCAAAATACCACATTTACCTTAAAATATTAAAAAGCATTTAAAAAAAATAAAAGCCTTCAAAATACCATAGAATCTTAAAATAGTAAATAAAATATTCAAAATGCCATAGAATATTAAAATATTAAATAAAGCATTCAAAATATAGAAACTTAAAATGGCGAATAAAACATTCAAAATACCATAGAATCTTAAAATAGTAAAAAAAAACATTCAAAATACCACATTTACCTTAAAATATTAATTAAAGCATTTAAAATATTAAATAAAGCCTTCAAAATACCATAGAATCTTAAAATAGTAAATAAAATATTCAAAGTGCCATAGAATATTAAAATATTAAATCAAGCATTCAAAATAATATAGAATTCCAAAATAATAAAAACAGTCAAAACATCATAGACTCGTAATGTAGAAGTGACAAAGGAAAGGTAAGTTATGGCATGGAGAAAGTGATCAAAGACATGGTGGCCAGGTCAGGATCAATCACGTTATCTATACTTCTTTTTATTTTCGTCGCAAAATATTAATAGACATAGCAGACCAGATGTTGCAATGATTTCTTTGTGTGTGTTCTTGTAAAGAACCATTAACCATTCTCACCTGACAAGCCTTTAACGAAATGAACTTCTTTTTAAGAAGAGAAAGAAAATTTGTATGTCTTCACTTTTTACATTATTCGAACTGTTGTCTTCATTTTGAGCGTCAGATTAATGACGTTTCGACCGTTGTACCCTCCAGTCTTCATCAGGTAATATTTTGGATTTTCGAACTGAACCCTTTTCTTAGTCCACAGGGTTAGATTGTTATAAGTCCATGTGTTTGGACATTTCAGTCTTAGTTAAATCATCTTGATCAGTGTTCACTCCGCCTTTAAGTTTTGGTTCTCTCCTCTGACATATGACCCAGGGGTTGATTGATCCTAAAAGTGACTTGACCCAAAGAGTTGAAAGTTCAATCCATGACATCAGCGAAGAGAACGTAGTGTAATGGTTAGCAAGCTTGTTCTCGATAGAATAGTTACGACTGAGTAGTGAGTTCTATCCTCACTGGGTGCTCCATACTTTCGGCCTTGTGCCACATCTAAGCTACGCTTAGAAAATCATAGAGAGGCCTTCATGATTAATCGTTACTCTTTGTGGGCTCTCTGCCATCGGGCGGAGAGGAACTCAGGTGAAGCTATGCCGAAGGGCAGAATCACGTCTAGGGAGATAGACAGCCACCCGACTGGTGTATGTGGAGTCTACGGGTAATTTTTGCCTGTGCATAAGCGCTTGGAAAGCCCCTGTATTAAGAACTGGCCTTGTGTCATATGCAGGCTTGTGGAGTGGTCTCGGGTAAATACTGAGGACAATGTAAATTGGGTAAATAGCTACAGTACCTCATTTCAGAAATATAGACAGATATTGATATGTTTATCTTTTGTTTTGCTTGGGCGGGGGTAATCCAGATCTGAGCTGAAACCACGAAAGAGAAAACACTTCACCTGAGTAAGTAAACACACGATCAGAAAGATTGTTTGCAACTTGGTTCTTAATGTCATATATTATTCGCTGTGATTTCCTCAGACAGATTATGGCGTCACATTGAATCGTTCTGTTTGAAGTGGTATCCAACATTGACTTAACGGTTAAATTCTTTTACAGCTAAAGACCATCCCAACGCGGCTTGATTTCCGGGCCAGTTTCCAGACCATCAATAAAGATCCGCTCCCATTGCTAGCCGAATATATCCGACCTCTTACCATAGTTCATCCAGTATGACAAATAATTACATTTGAAACTGTCAAAATAGTGAACAGATATTAACCTTAGTTATCCAGACTGAAAGTGGTTGTACTCAAAAATTACCTTCAGATATATCTTGTATGTACTGTTTTCCTTTAGAACGGTGGCTCGTTTAAGGCTCTCCTCAACTTCCTGTCCTTTGTAACACTTTCAGGAGCTCATTTTATCGGTTACTCGCTGTTTTGTTTTGTCCCTCTTACTTTCATTATGCCCTGTGAGTGTCAAATTTTCCAGGTCTTCTGTCTTCATTACACGTCCTAGAAACTCCAACTTTCTGTTACTGAATGTAAAATTGAATGTTTTTTTAATCCCATTTTCCTTAAAAATCCCTCGAGGCTTATACGCCCCGTCCATGGTATCCTCAGCAACCATTTATGGAACCACATCTTTATTTACATGATTTACATTTTTTACACTGTTCTCCTCGTCTTTATTGTCATGTTCACGACGTTTCGGCCGTTGTACGCTCCGGCCTTTTTCAGGTGATTTGAATTTCGAACTGAACCAATTGTTACCTTCACCGGAGTAGATTGTTCTAATTCTACGTGACTGTGGGGAAAATTGTTAAAATGGCTTACCTCGGAAACGCGTTCGAATCTGTGCAGTGTGCAAACTCTGGTCCTTCCAACGGCAAAAGAAACCAAAATGGCGGCGCCCACATTTTATGCCGGGCGGTCTCGGTTAGTTAACGCGAAATCTCGTTGTCTCGTCATTCGCATGCAAATCGTGGTCGGTCCGCGGCTGTATAAAGCAGGCTCGTTTTGCTGTTTCGAATCAGAGAGCTTTCGGCTCGTGAGAAGGTTGGACGTGCGACACCGGTTTCTTTGTTCCTACCTGCTATCATCAGTTGAGTTGTTGCGTTACCTACCACATTCCGGAAGTCTCAGTTATCTCCCTTTAATTCAGCTCTCTAAGTTTTTGTTCATCATCTACCCCGGTGGATGGTTCAGTTCGAAATTACAGTCACCTGAAGAAGGCCGGAACCTACAACGATCGAAACATCATGAACACCACAATAAATATTTGAACAACAGTCCGAACAATGTAAATAAAGTAAATAATTACAATACCTCATCTGAGAAATATAGGCAGAAAGAGCATCTTTGTTACTTCAAACTGGACACTTAGAAAATTCCATATACAGTGAAACCCGGATATAAGATAGTTGTTGGGACCGGAGAAGAAGTCTCTTATATCCGGGTTTCTGTTATATCCGGGTTTGGTCTATTTTATATACATTAACACAGGCTCTAATTTGGGACCAGAGAAAATCTCTCTTATATCCGGGTTTCTCTTACATCCGGGTCTCTTATATCCGGGTTACACTGTAGTTTAATATCTAAAATGATCTCTCATCTTATATTTCTGTGCTTAAACGACACTTTACCTTCATGCCATTTTTTCCGCCTTTTGATCCCGACCTGTCTATATCGTCTCTGCTTATTTTTATTCACTCCATTTAGTATTTATATCAGAAAGTGTAACTTATTACATCTTAGGTGTGTCCGGCATTCAACAGATACTACACTCTAATCCTGTATTTGTTTATCCTAACAACTGTAACAGGATGTGACACATGGTTGGTTAAGCGAAGCGTGTCCCTGTGCGTACATACAACTCAAAGACTACCCGCTTCCAGCGATCACTCTCACATTAGTTTGGGTGTCCAACAGCCCTGTCTCTTTACGGCAGTAAGGTTGAAAACATGACCGATACTAGGCGTCTCTCATTGCTATTCTGTGAACTATTTGAAAACAGACCCCCCACTCAGAAGACAAGTAGCAATACACAACTATAAGCCAATCCGAAGAGTGTGCAAAAAAAATAAAAAATAAAACGTAATTTACATATAGTCCTCCATAATGGTAGGATGTGTCACAAGGTAAATTTAATGAGCCAGCTGCATACATATTACACGAAATAATAATACAAGATGTGGAAGGTGTTAGTATGACTGTCAGTCTGGTTGGGAGTAAACTACTATCGGCTCGACTCGATTCGACCCTCTCTATTGAGAGGCGTAGTATACATAGTGTTAGGAAGAGTTCATTCAGTAGTTATCAGACGATCACATATAGACGGAGAACAAAATATGCAAAGTTTCCGGAAATTCTGACACGAATGTTCTTCAACGCAGTATTTTAAGATTGTAATACTAAAATGCTTTTTTACTCCGTCTCATCACCTGAATACAATAGTGATTTTCCAAGCGTAGCTTAGATGTGGCACAAGGCCAAAATTATGGGGCACCCAGTGAGAATCAAACTCACTAATCAGTCGTAACTGTTCTAGCGAGCCAAGCTTGCTAACCATTACACCGCCTCGAGGTGCCCTCAAATGATTTTCTAAGCGGAGCTTAGATGTGGCACAAGGCCGAACGTATGAGGCACCCAGTGAGAATCGACCTCACTACTCAGTCGTAATTGTTTTAGCGAGACAAGCTTGCTAACCATTACACCACGCCGACGTGCCTAAAAAAACGATTTTCTCAGCACAGCTTAAATGTGGCTCAAGGCCGAAAGTATGGGGCACCTAGTGAAGACCGAACTCACTACTCAGTCGTAATTGATCTAGCGAGACAAGATTGCTAGCCATTACACCACGCCGAGGTGCCTAGCCACCTGAATACAATAGTAATGGCAAAGCATCTTGCGAAGTAACTAAAGACGTCACTAACGAAAGAAGGGAATGATTTCCCCATTTGAATTTTATGATGAATCTAAAGTGAAAAGTTAATGATTGAATGTGTTATCGTCCAAGTTAGGACCAAGGAAGAACAAGACGAATACAAGAGTAGAAATAACGAAGGTATATTACACGGAATAATAATACAAGATGAGGACGGTGTTAGTATGACTGTCAGTCTGGTTTGGAATGAACTACTATCGGCTCGACTCGATTCGGTATCTAGCCGTCCCCCCCCACGAAGATTGCATGTGGCACAAGGCCGAGTTTAATGTGGGTTTCCCGAGCACGTAGTCTTGGCCAAAAAATGCCCGTATAACTCGTAAAAACGAGATCGGGTTGGTCATTTCTCCCCGAACGAGATTCTGCCCTTCGGCGGAACCTCGTCCGGGTTCCTTTCAGCTCAGAGGCAGAAAGTTCGACCGTCAAGTCGAGAAGCTCGGCTTGATTCGGTATCTAGACCCCCCGAGGGCTGCATGGCACAAGGCCGAGTTTATTGTGGGTTTCCCGAGCCCGTAGGCACGGCCAAAGAATGCCCGTATAAGCCGTATAAACGGGATCGGGTTGGTCATTTCTCCCCGAACGAGATTCTGCCCTTCGGCGGAACCTCGTCCGTGTTCCTTTCTGCTCAGAAGCAGAGAGTTCGACCGTCAAGTCGAGAAGCTCGGCTTGATTCGGTATCTAGCCACCCACCAAGAGGGTTGCATGTGGCACAAGGCCGAGTTTTTATCGTGGGTTTCCCGAGCCCGTAGGCTCAGCCAAAAATATGCCCGTATAACTCGTAAAAACGAGATAGGGTAGGTCATTCACCCCGAACGAGATTCTGCCCTTCGGCGGAACCTCGTCCGGGTTCCTTTCTGCTCAAAAGCAGAGAGTTCGACCGTCAAGTCGAGAAGCTCGGCTTGATTCAGTATCTAGCCACCCCCCACGAGGGTTGCATGCGACACAAGGTCATTTTATCGTGGGTTTCCTGGAGCCCGTAGGCTCAGCCAAAAATATGCCCGTATAACTCGTAAAAAACGAGATCAGGGTAGGTCATTCACCCCGAACGAGATTCTGCCCTTCGGCGGAACCTCGTCCGGGTTCCTTTCTGCTCAAAAGCAGAGAGTTCGACCGTCAAGTCGAGAAGCTCGGCTTGATTCAGTATCTAGCCACCCCCACGAGGGTTGCATGCGACACAAGGTCATTTTTATCGTGGGTTTCCTGAGCCCGTAGGCTCAGCCAAAATATGCCCGTATGACTCGTAAAAACGAGATAGGGTAGGTCATTCACCCCGAACGAGATTCTGCCCTTCGGCGGAACCTCGTCCGGGTTCCTTTCTGCTCAAAAAGCAGAGAGTTCGACCGTCAAGTCGAAAAGCTCGGGGATTCGGTATCTAGCCACCCCCCCCACGAGGGTTGCATGCGACACAAGGTCATTTTTTATCGTGGGTTTCCTGAGCCCGTAGGCTCAGCCAAAAAATATGCCCGTATAGCTCGTAAAAACGAGATAGGGTAGGTCATTCACCCCGAACGAGATTCTGCCCTTCGGCGGAACCTCGTCCGGGTTCCTTTCTGCTCAAAAGCAGAGAGTTCGACCGTCAAGTCGAAAGCTCGGCTTGATTCGGTATCTAGCCACCCCCACGAGGGTTGCATGCGACACAAGGTCATTTTTATCGTGGGTTTCCTGAGCCCGTAGGCTCAGCCAAAAATATGCCCGTATAACTCGTAAAAACGAGATCAGGGTAGGTCATTCACCCCGAACGAGATTCTGCCCTTCGGCGGAACCTCGTCCGGGTTCCTTTCTGCTCAAAAGCAGAGAGTTCGACCGTCAAGTCGAGAAGCTCGGCTTGATTCGGTATCTAGCCACCCCCCCACGAGGGTTGCATGCGACACAAGGTCATTTTTATCGTGGGTTTCCTGAGCCCGTAGGCTCAGCCAAAAATATGCCCGTATGACTCGTAAAAACGAGATCAGGGTAGGTCATTCACCCCGAACGAGATTCTGCCCTTCGGCGGAACCTCGTCCGGGTTCCTTTTCTGCTCAAAAAGCAGAGAGTTCGACCGTCAAGTCGAGAAGCTCGGCTTGATTCAGTATCTAGCCACCCCCCACGAGGGTTGCATGCGACACAAGGTCGTTTTTATCGTGGGTTTCCTGAGCCCGTAGGCTCAGCCAAAAATATGCCCGTATGACTCGTAAAACGAGATAGGGTGGGTCATTTTTCCCCGAACGAGATTCTGCCTTCGGCGGAACCTCGTCCGGGTTCCTTTCTGCTCAAAAGCAGAGAGTTCGACCGTCAAGTCGAGAAGCTCGGCTTGATTCAGTATCTAGCCACCCCCCGAGGGGTTGCATGCGACACAAGGTCATTTTTATCGTGGGTTTCCTGAGCCCGTAGGCTCAGCCAAAATATGCCCGTATGACTCGTAAAAACGAGATCAGGGTAGGTCATTCACCCCGAACGAGATTCTGCCCTTCGGCGGAACCTCGTCCGGGTTCCTTTCTGCTCAAAAGCAGAGAGTTCGACCGTCAAGTCGAGAAGCTCGGCTTGATTCAGTATCAGCCACCCCCCCACGAGGGTTGCATGCGACACAAGGTCGTTTTTATCGTGGGTTTCCTGAGCCCGTAGGCTCAGCCAAAAATATGCCCGTATGACTCGTAAAACGAGATAGGGTAGGTCATTTTTCCCGAACGAGATTCTGCCCTTCGGCGGAACCCTCGTCCGGGTTCCTTTCTGCTCAAAAGCAGAGAGTTCGACCGTCAAGTCGAGAAGCCTCGGCTTGATTCAGTATCTAGCCACCCCCCACGAGGGTTGCATGCGACACAAGGTCATTTTTATCGTGGGTTTCCTGAGCCCGTAGGCTCAGCCAAAAAATATGCCCGTATGACTCGTAAAAACGAGATCAGGGTAGGTCATTCACCCCGAACGAGATTCTGCCCTTCGGCGGAACCTCGTCCGGGTTCCTTTCTGCTTAAAAGCAGAGAGTTCGACCGTCAAGTCGAAGATCGGCTTGATTCAGTATCTAGCCACCCCCCACGAGGGTTGCATGCGACACAAGGTCATTTTATCGTGGGTTTCCTGGCCCATAGGCTCAGCCAAAAATATCCCATATAACTCGTAAAAACGAGATCAGGGTAGGTCATTCACCCCGAACGAGATTCTGCCCTTCGGCGGAACCTCGTCCGGGTTCCTTTCTGCTTAAAGCAGAGAGTTCGACCGTCAGGTCGAAAAGATCGGCTTGATTCAGTATCTAGCCACCCCCCACGAGGGTTGCATGCGACACAAGGTCATTTTATCGTGGGTTTCCTGAGCCCGTAGGCTCAGCCAAAAATATGCCCGTATGACTCGTAAAAACGAGATCAGGGTGGGTCATTCACCCCGAACGAGATTCTGCCCTTCGGCGGAACCTCGTCCGGTTCCTTTCTGCTTAAAAGCAGAGTTCGACCGTCAAGTCGAGAAGATCGGCTTGATTCAGTATCTAGCCACCCCCACGAGGGTTGCATGCGACACAAGGTCATTTTTATCGTGGGTTTCCTGAGCCCGTAGGCTCAGCCAAAAATATCCCGTATAACTCGTAAAAACGAGATCAGGGTAGGTCATTCACCCCGAACGAGATTCTGCCCTTCGGCGGAACCTCGTCCGGGTTCCTTTCTGCTTAAAAGCAGAGAGTTCGACCGTCAGGTCGAGAAGATCGGCTTGATTCAGTATCTAGCCACCCCCCACGAGGGTTGCATGCGACACAAGGTCATTTTTATCGTGGGTTTCCTGAGCCCGTAGGCTCAGCCAAAAAATATGCCCGTATGACTCGTAAAAACGAGATCGGGTAGGTCATTTCACCCCGAACGAGATTCTGCCCTTCGGCGGAACCTCGTCCGGGTTCCTTTCTGCTCAAAAGCAGAGAGTTCGACCGTCAAGTCGAAAAGATCGGCTTGATTCAGTATCTAGCCATCCCCCCACGAGGGTTGCATGCGACACAAGGTCATTTTTATCGTGGGTTTCCTGAGCCCGTAGGCTCAGCCAAAAATATGCCCGTATGACTCGTAAAAACGAGATCGGGTAGGTCATTTCACCCCGAACGAGATTCTGCCCTTCGGCGGAACCTCGTCCGGGTTCCTTTCTGCTCAAAAGCAGAGTTCGACCGTCAAGTCGAAAAAGATCGGCTTGATTCAGTATCTAGCCACCCCCCCACGAGGGTTGCATGCGACACAAGGTCATTTTTATCGTGGGTTTCCTGGCCCGTAGGCTCAGCCAAAAATATGCCCGTATGACTCGTAAAACGAGATCGGGTAGGTCATTTCACCCCGAACGAGATTCTGCCCTTCGGCGGAACCTCGTCCGGGTTCCTTTCTGCTCAAAAGCAGAGAGTTCGACCGTCAAGTCGAAAAGATCGGCTTGATTCAGTATCTAGCCACCCCCACGAGGGTTGCATGCGACACAAGGTCATTTTTTATCGTGGGTTTCCTGAGCCCGTAGGCTCAGCCAAAATATGCCCGTATGGCTCGTAAAAACGAGATCAGGGTAGGTCATTCACCCCGAACGAGATTCTGCCCTTCGGCGGAACCTCGTCCGGGTTCCTTTCTGCTCAAAAGCAGAGAGTTCGACCGTCAAGTCGAAAAGATCGGCTTGATTCGGTATCTAGCCACCCCCACGAGGTTGCATGCGACACAAGGTCATTTTTATCGTGGGTTTCCTGAGCCCGTAGGCTCAGCCAAAAAATATGCCCGTATAACTCGTAAAAACGAGATCAGGTGTGGGTCATTCACCCCCCTGAACGAGATTCTGCCCTTCGGCGGAACCTCGTCCGGGTTCCTTTCTGCTCAAAAGCAGAGAGTTCGACCGTCAAGTCGAGCTCGGCTTGATTCAGTATCTAGCCACCCCCCCACGAGGGTTGCATGCGACACAAGGTCATTTTTATCGTGGGTTTCCTGAGCCCGTAGGCTCAGCCAAAAATATGCCCGTATGACTCGTAAAAACGAGATCGGGTAGGTCATTTCACCCCGAACGAGATTCTGCCCTTCGGCGGAACCTCGTCCGGGTTCCTTTCTGCTCAAAAGCAGAGAGTTCGACCGTCAAGTCGAGAAGCTCGGCTTGATTCAGTATCTAGCCACCCCCACGAGGGTTGCATGCGACACAAGGTCATTTTTATCGTGGGTTTCCTGAGCCCGTAGGCTCAGCCAAAAAATATGCCCGTATGACTCGTAAAAACGAGATCAGGGTAGGTCATTCACCCCGAACGAGATTCTGCCCTTCGGCGGAACCTCGTCCGGGTTCCTTTCTGCTCAAAAGCAGAGAGTTCGACCGTCAAGTCGAGAAGCTCGGCTTGATTCAGTATCTAGCCACCGCCCCCACGAGGGTTGCATGCGACACAAGGTCATTTTTATCGTGGGTTTCCTGAGCCCGTAGGCTCAGCCAAAAAAATATGCCCGTATAACTCGTAAAAACGAGATAGGGTAGGTCATTCACCCCGAACGAGATTCTGCCCTTCGGCGGAACCTCGTCCGGGTTCCTTTCTGCTCAAAAGCAGAGAGTTCGACCGTCAAGTCGAGAAGCTCGGCTTGATTCAGTATCTAGCCACCCCCACGAGGGTTGCATGCGACACAAGGTCGTTTTATCGTGGGTTTCCTGAGCCCGTAGGCTCAGCCAAAAATATGCCCGTATGACTCGTAAAAACGAGATAGGTGGGTCATTCACCCCGAACGAGATTCTGCCCTTCGGCGGAACCTCGTCCGGGTTCCTTTCTGCTCAAAAGCAGAGAGTTCGACCGTCAAGTCGAGAAGCTCGGCTTGATTCAGTATCTAGCCACCCCCACGAGGGTTGCATGCGACACAAGGTCATTTTTATCGTGGGTTTCCTGAGCCCGTAGGCTCAGCCAAAAATATGCCCGTATGACTCGTAAAAACGAGATAGGGTAGGTCATTCACCCGAACGAGATTCTGCCCTTCGGCGGAACCTCGTCCGGGTTCCTTTCTGCTTAAAAAGCAGAGAGTTCGACCGTCAAGTCGAGAAGATCGGCTTGATTCGGTATCTAGCCACCCCCACGAGGGTTGCATGCGACACAAGGTCATTTTTTATCGTGGGTTTCCTGAGGCCGTAGGCTCAGCCAAAAATATGCCCGTATGACTCGTAAAAACGAGATCAGGGTAGGTCATTCACCCCGAACGAGATTCTGCCCTTCGGCGGAACCTCGTCCGGGTTCCTTTCTGCTCAAAAGCAGAGAGTTCGACCGTCAAGTCGAGAAGCTCGGCTTGATTCAGTATCTAGCCACCCCCACGAGGGTTGCATGCGACACAAGGTCATTTTTTATCGTGGGTTTCCTGAGCCCGTAGGCTCAGCCAAAAATATGCCCGTATGACTCGTAAAAACGAGATCAGGGTGGGTCATTCACCCCGAACGAGATTCTGCCCTTCGGCGGAACCTCGTCCGGGTTCCTTTCTGCTCAAAAGCAGAGAGTTCGACCGTCAAGTCGAAAAGATCGGCTTGATTCAGTATCTAGCCACCCCCACGAGGGTTGCATGCGACACAAGGTCATTTTTATCGTGGGTTTCCCTGAGCCCGTAGGCTCAGCCAAAAATATGCCCGTATGACTCGTAAAAACGAGATCAGGGTAGGTCATTCACCCCGAACGAGATTCTGCCCTTCGGCGGAACCTCGTCCGGGTTCCTTTTCTGCTCAAAAGCAGAGAGTTCGACCGTCAAGTCGAAAAGATCGGCTTGATTCAGTATCTAGCCACCCCCCCACGAGGGTTGCATGCGACACAAGGTCATTTTTATCGTGGGTTTCCCTGGAGCCCGTAGGCTCAGCCAAAATATGCCCGTATGACTCGTAAAACGAGATCGGGTAGGTCATTCACCCCGAACGAGATTCTGCCCTTCGGCGGAACCTCGTCCGGGTTCCTTTCTGCTCAAAAGCAGAGTTCGACCATCAAGTCGAAAAGCTCGGCTTGATTCAGTATCTAGCCACCCCCACGAGGGTTGCATGCGACACAAGGTCATTTTTATCGTGGGTTTCCTGAGCCCGTAGGCTCAGCCAAAAATATGCCCGTATGACTCGTAAAAACGAGATCAGGGTAGGTCATTCACCCCGAACGAGATTCTGCCCTTCGGCG
This sequence comes from Acanthosepion pharaonis, assembly GCA_903632075.3. Classification (NCBI taxonomy): domain Eukaryota; kingdom Metazoa; phylum Mollusca; class Cephalopoda; order Sepiida; family Sepiidae; genus Acanthosepion; species Acanthosepion pharaonis. The sequence goes on along the minus strand of CAHIKZ030000404.1, from coordinate 1,073,817 downwards.
GAACCTCGTCCGGGTTCCTTTCTGCTCAAAAGCAGAGAGTTCGACCGTCAAGCCGAAAAAGATCGGCTTGATTCAGTATCTAGCCACCCCCCACGAGGGTTGCATGCGACACAAGGTCATTTTTATCGTGGGTTTCCTGAGCCCGTAGGCTCAGCCAAAAAATATGCCCGTATAACTCGTAAAAACGAGATCGGTGGGTCATTCACCCCGAACGAGATTCTGCCCTTCGGCGGAACCTCGTCCGGGTTCCTTTCTGCTCAAAAGCAGAGTTCGACCATCAAGTCGAAAAGCTCGGCTTGATTCAGTATCTAGCCACCCCCACGAGGGTTGCATGCGACACAAGGTCGTTTTTATCGTGGGTTTCCTGAGCCCGTAGGCTCAGCCAAAAATATGCCCGTATGACTCGTAAAAACGAGATCAGGGTAGGTCATTCACCCCGAACGAGATTCTGCCCTTCGGCGGAACCTCGTCCGGGTTCCTTTTCTGCTCAAAAGCAGAGTTCGACCGTCAAGTCGAGAAGCTCGGCTTGATTCAGTATCTAGCCACCCCCACGAGGGTTGCATGCGACACAAGGTCATTTTTATCGTGGGTTTCCTGAGCCCGTAGGCTCAGCCAAAAATATGCCCGTATGACTCGTAAAAACGAGATCAGGGTGTCATTCACCCCTGAACGAGATTCTGCCCTTCGGCGGAACCTCGTCCGGGTTCCTTTCTGCTCAAAAGCAGAGAGTCGACCGTCAAGTCGAAAAGATCGGCTTGATTCAGTATCTAGCCACCCCCACGAGGGTTGCATGCGACACAAGGTCATTTTTATCGTGGGTTTCCTGAGGCCGTAGGCTCAGCCAAAAAATATGCCCGTATGACTCGTAAAAAAAAGATCAGGGTAGGTCATTCACCCCGAACGAGATTCTGCCCTTCGGCGGAACCTCGTCCGGGTTCCTTTCTGCTCAAAAAGCAGAGAGTTCGACCGTCAAGTCGAAAAGATCGGCTTGATTCAGTATCTAGCCACCCCCACGAGGGTTGCATGCGACACAAGGTCATTTTTATCGTGGGTTTCCTGAGCCGTAGGCTCAGCCAAAAATATGCCCGTATGACTCGTAAAAACGAGATCAGGGTAGGTCATTCACCCCGAACGAGATTCTGCCCTTCGGCGGAACCTCGTCCGGGTTCCTTTCTGCTCAAAAGCAGAGAGTTCGACCGTCAAGTCGAAAAGATCGGCTTGATTCAGTATCTAGCCACCCCCCACGAGGGTTGCATGCGACACAAGGTCATTTTTTATCGTGGGTTTCCTGAGCCCGTAGGCTCAGCCAAAAAATATGCCCGTATGACTCGTAAAAACGAGATCAGGGTAGGTCATTCACCCCGAACGAGATTCTGCCCTTCGGCGGAACCTCGTCCGGGTTCCTTTCTGCTCAAAAGCAGAGTTCGACCGTCAAGTCGAAAAGATCGGCTTGATTCAGTATCTAGCCACCCCCCGAGGGTTGCATGCGACACAAGGTCATTTTTATCGTGGGTTTCCTGAGCCCGTAGGCTCAGCCAAAAACATGCCCGTATGACTCGTAAAAACGAGATCAGGGTAGGTCATTTTCACCCCGAACGAGATTCTGCCCTTCGGCGGAACCTCGTCCGGGTTCCTTTCTGCTCAAAAGCAGAGAGTTCGACCGTCAAGTCGAAAAAGATCGGCTTGATTCAGTATCTAGCCACCCCCACGAGGGTTGCATGCGACACAAGGTCATTTTTTATCGTGGGTTTCCTGAGCCCGTAGGCTCAGCCAAAAAAATATGCCCGTATGACTCGTAAAAACGAGATCGGGTAGGTCATTCACCCCGAACGAGATTCTGCCCTTCGGCGGAACCTCGTCCGGGTTCCTTTCTGCTCAAAAGCAGAGAGTTCGACCGTCAAGTCGAAAAGATCGGCTTGATTCAGTATCTAGCCACCCCCACGAGGGTTGCATGCGACACAAGGTCATTTTTATCGTGGGTTTCCTGAGCCCGTAGGCTCAGCAAAAAATATGCCCGTATGACTCGTAAAAACGAGATCAGGGTAGGTCATTCACCCCGAACGAGATTCTGCCCTTCGGCGGAACCTCGTCCGGGTTCCTTTCTGCTCAAAAGCAGAGAGTTCGACCGTCAAGTCGAAATGATCGGCTTGATTCAGTATCTAGCCACCCCCACGAGGGTTGCATGCGACACAAGGTCATTTTTATCGTGGGTTTCCTGAGCCCGTAGGCTCAGCCAAAAAATGCCCGTATAACTCGTAAAAACGAGATCGGGTAGGTCATTCACCCCGAACGAGATTCTGCCCTTCGGCGGAACCTCGTCCGGGTTCCTTTCTGCTCAAAAGCAGAGTTCGACCGTCAAGTCGAAAAGCTCGGCTTGATTCAGTATCTAGCCACCCCCACGAGGGTTGCATGCGACACAAGGTCATTTTTATCGTGGGTTTCCTGAGCCCGTAGGCTCAGCCAAAAATATGCCCGTATAACTCGTAAAAACGAGATCAGGGTAGGTCATTCACCCCGAACGAGATTCTGCCCTTCGGCGGAACCTCGTCCGGGTTCCTTTCTGCTCAAAAGCAGAGTTCGACCGTCAAGTCGAAAAGATCGGCTTGATTCAGTATTCAGCCACCCCCCCCACGAGGGTTGCATGCGACACAAGGTCATTTTTATCGTGGGTTTCCCTGAGCCCGTAGGCTCAGCCAAAAATATGCCCGTATGACTCGTAAAAACGAGATCAGGTAGGTCATTCACCCCGAACGAGATTCTGCCCTTCGGCGGAACCTCGTCCGGGTTCCTTTCTGCTCAAAAGCAGAGAGTCGACCGTCAAGTCGAAAAGATCGGCTTTAGTATCTAGCCACCCCCACGAGGGTTGCATGCGACACAAGGTCATTTTTATCGTGGGTTTCCTGGGCCCGTAGGCTCAGCCAAAAATATGCCCGTATGACTCGTAAAAACGAGATCAGGGTAGGTCATTCACCCCGAACGAGATTCTGCCCTTCGGCGGAACCTCGTCCGTTCCTTTCTGCTCAAAAGCAGAGAGTTCGACCAAATCAAGTCGAAAAGATCGGCTTGATTCAGTATCTAGCCACCCCCCACGAGGGTTGCATGCGACACAAGGTCATTTTTATCGTGGGTTTCCTGAGCCCGTAGGCTCAGCCAAAAATATGCCCGTATAACTCGTAAAAAAACGAGATCAGGGTAGGTCATTCACCCCGAACGAGATTCTGCCCTTCGGCGGAACCTCGTCCGGGTTCCTTTCTGCTCAAAAGCAGAGTTCGACCGTCAAGTCGAAAAGATCGGCTTGATTCGGTATCTAGCCACCCCCACGAGGGTTGCATGCGACACAAGGTCATTTTTATCGTGGGTTTCCTGAGCCCGTAGGCTCAGCCAAAATATGCCCGTATAACTCGTAAAAACGAGATCGGGTGAGTCATTCACCCCGAACGAGATTCTGCCCTTCGGCGGAACCTCGTCCGGGTTCCTTTCTGCTCAAAAGCAGAGAGTTCGACCGTCAAGTCGAAAAGCTCGGCTTGATTCAGTATCTAGCCACCCCCACGAGGGTTGCATGCGACACAAGGTCATTTTTTATCGTGGGTTTCCTGGGCCCGTAGGCTCAGCCAAAAATATGCCCGTATAACTCGTAAAACGAGATAGGGTAGGTCATTCACCCCGAACGAGATTCTGCCCTTCGGCGGAACCTCGTCCGGGTTCCTTTCTGCTCAAAAGCAGAGAGTTCGACCGTCAAGTCGAAAAGATCGGCTTGATTCAGTATCTAGCCACCCCCACGAGGGTTGCATGCGACACAAGGTCATTTTTTATCGTGGGTTTCCCTGAGCCCGTAGGCTCAGCCAAAAATATGCCCGTATGACTCGTAAAAACGAGATCAGGTAGGTCATTCACCCCGAACGAGATTCTGCCCTTCGGCGGAACCTCGTCCGGGTTCCTTTCTGCTCAAAAGCAGAGAGTTCGACCGTCAAGTCGAAAAGATCGGCTTGATTCAGTATCTAGCCACCCCCCACGAGGGTTGCATACGACACAAGGTCATTTTTATCGTGGGTTTCCTGAGCCCGTAGGCTCAGCCAAAATATGCCCGTATGACTCGTAAAAACGAGATCAGGGTAATTCACCCCGAACGAGATTCTGCCCTTCGGCGGAACCTCGTCCGGGTTCCTTTCTGCTCAAAAGCAGAGAGTTCGACCGTCAAGTCGAAAAGATCGGCTTGATTCGGTATCTAGCCACCCCCCACGAGGGTTGCATGCGACACAAGGTCATTTTTATCGTGGGTTTCCTGAGCCCGTAGGCTCAGCCAAAAATATGCCCGTATAACTCGTAAAACGAGATCAGGGTAGGTCATTCACCCCGAACGAGATTCTGCCCTTCGGCGGAACCTCGTCCGGGTTCCTTCTGCTCAAAAGCAGAGAGTCGACCGTCAAGTCGAGAAGATCGGCTTGATTCAGTATCTAGCCACCCCCACGAGGGTTGCATGCGACACAAGGTCATTTTTTTTTCGTGGGTTTCCTGAGCCCGTAGGCTCAGCCAAAAATATGCCCGTATAACTCGTAAAAACGAGATAGGGTGGGTCATTCACCCCGAACGAGATTCTGCCCTTCGGCGGAACCTCGTCCGGGTTCCTTTCTGCTCAAAAAAAAGAGAGTTCGACCGTCAAGTCGAGAAGCTCGGCTTGATTCAGTATCTAGCCACCCCCACGAGGGTTGCATGCGACACAAGGTCATTTTTATCGTGGGTTTCCTGAGCCCGTAGGCTCAGCCAAAAAAAAAACCCGTGACTCGTAAAAACGAGATCGGGTAGGTCATTTCACCCCGAACGAGATTTGCCTTCGGCGGAACCTCGTCCGGGTTCCTTTCTGCTCAAAAGCAGAGTTCGACCGTCAAGTCGAAAAAAATCGGCTTGATTCAGTATCTAGCCACCCCCCACGAGGGTTGCATGTGACACAAGGTCATTTTTATCGTGGGTTTCCTGAGCCCGTAGGCTCAGCCAAAAAATATGCCCGTATGACTCGTAAAACGAGATCAGGGTAGGTCATTCACCCCGAACGAGATTCTGCCCTTCGGCGGAACCTCGTCCGGGTTCCTTTCTGCTCAAAAGCAGAGAGTTCGACCGTCAAGTCGAAAAGATCGGCTTGATTCGGTATCTAGCCACCCCCCCCACGAGGGTTGCATGCGACACAAGGTCATTTTTTTTTCGTGGGTTTCCTGAGCCCGTAGGCTCAGCCAAAAATATGCCCGTATAACTCGTAAAAACGAGATCGGTAGGTCATTCACCCCCGAACGAGATTCTGCCCTTCGGCGGAACCTCGTCCGGGTTCCTTTCTGCTAAAAAAGCAGAGTTCGACCGTCAAGTCGAAAAGCTCGGCTTGATTCAGTATTTAGCCACCCCCCACGAGGGTTGCATGCGACACAAGGTCATTTTTTATCGTGGGTTTCCTGAGCCCGTAGGCTCAGCCAAAAATATGCCCGTATAACTCGTAAAAAACGAGATAGGGTAGGTCATTCACCCCCGAACGAGATTCTGCCCTTCGGCGGAACCTCGTCCGGGTTCCTTTCGCTCAAAAAGCAGAGAGTTCGACCGTCAAGTCGAGAAGCTCGGCTTGATTCAGCATTCAGCCACCCCCCACGAGGGTTTACATGCGACACAAGGTCATTTTTATCGTTTTTTTTCCTGAGCCCGTAGGCTCAGCCAAAAATATGCCCGTATGACTCGTAAAAACGAGATCAGGGTAGGTCATTCACCCCTAACGAGATTCTGCCCTTCGGCGGAACCTCGTCCGGGTTCCTTTTCTGCTCAAAAGCAGAGAGTTCGACCGTCATCGAAAAGATCGGCTTGATTCAGTATCTAGCCACCCCCCCACGAGGGTTGCATGCGACACAAGGTCATTTTTATCGTGGGTTTCAAGGCTCAGCCAAAAATATGCCCGTATGACTCGTAAAAACGAGATCAGGTAGGTCATTCACCCCGAACGAGATTCTGCCCTTCCTTCGGCGGAACCTCGTCCGGGTTCCTTTCTAAGCTCAAAAGCAGAGAGTTATATACCGTCAAGTCGAAAAGATCGGCTTGATTCGTCCCTCTCTCTTGAGAGGCGTAGTATACATAGTGTTAGGAAGAGTTCATTCTGTAGTTACAGGTATGGACCCATGACAGAATGCTTATCATGGCGAGTTTTATGACAATAAAATAATAGTAGAAATTCACCTATAGCTTCGTTAAATATAACTTAACAAATTTAAGAAAATATTGCAATAACAATCAGCAAAAATACTGAAATTTATATTTTTCATTCACCGAAACCGACTTTAAACACATATCTTCCTGCTTTCTATCTTGCTTACTTAAACCAAGTAGCGTCTTTGATATGTTTTGCTACACAATCAAAATGGGATAGACCATAACTTGCAAGACCCTTCTTTCTTCTTTCTTTCTTTCTTTCATTCTTTCTTTCTTTCTGTATTTCTGTATTTATTTATTTAATTTTCTCGCTAAAATTAATTAGTGTCTCGACGTGTCATTTCCGCCTTTTCACGCAATAAAAACGGAATAGTCGATTATTTAATCGCTAGTGGCAGGTCGTAACGATCATACAATCTAAAAAAGAGATTGACAAGCAGACTTATAATAGCATGTTTAAAAGACAGGCTGTGGTATGAAATTTGACACTCACGTTTTCGATAGATTGACTGATGACACAGCGAGGGAGGAGGACCGTAACCACTATATTACTCATATATATATATATATATATATATATATATATATATATTTCATATATGCATTTTCTTTCATTAAATAATATAGAAAAGTGTTTATTTATTTTATGTAAATTCTTTTCATAACGTCTGATAAGCTTAATAACATTATCATTAAACGAAGAAAGAAAATTATTGTGATTATGTTATTTTATTAAGCTTATCAGACGTTATGAAAAGAATTTATAAAATAAATAGACAACACTTGTCTATATTATTTAATGAAACATGTATGAATGAAAAATGCTGCCTGAATACACACAATTTAAATATATATATATTTTTATTTTATATATATATTTCTATATATACTTTATAGATATTAATTTATTTATATATAATTATATATATACATTATATATATTACTTTATACATATATTTATATATATACTTCATATATATATATACATATATATATTTATATATATATATATACTTTATATATATATATATATTCACACACATATACATATATATATGTATATATTAAATGTATTATCCCTCATTACTTAACCATCAATGTATAATTAGGTCGGTAGTTTAATGCTGAAAATTATACATTATATCATTATACAGAACAGGTATTTGTTATAGAAAATATCCTCATCCCCTGTCAATGCACTTAATTAATGGTGGAACACTTAACAGACGCACAGTTTGTAAATAATACAGTGATCATTTTAAAAAAATCATCTTTTCTATAAATACCTTCATGGTAATTGTTCTGATGAACCTTCCGCTATAGTTCTTAGACATTATGAATTTAAGCGTAACACCAACTTGGCAGGAAGGTCTCATCAATTTACAGTTGAAATGGCTAGATGAAATCGGAAATTCTATGCTAATATTTTTTTCTGTCACACTTTTCGCTTGAAGAGCTCCCTTTCGGCTTCTTGCTTCTCAATGAACTTTGTTTTTCAAAAACTTAAATGCAATCCCAATTCTCCTTTAGTTCCTTTTCCACAAACGCAGGTGTACCCCAAGGCTCTATCCCTGGCCTTTCGCTGTTCCTTATCTTCATTATCGATCTTCCCGATGTCATCAGTTCCCAAGTAGGCATCTATGCAGACGACACTAATATTTACTCCTATCTCAAAGGCAAGTCTAGTATCGCTGACAAAATTAACCTGGCCGTTAGTCTCGAAAAGGATCTTTAATCGATTGTAGACTGGGGCAGGAAGTAGCTGGTTAACTTTAATGGCCTCAAAAACAAAACTGCTCTTTATTACTCACCACAAGGAACCATCCATGCCTCCCATTAGAATATCTGATTCTCAACTCCAGCAGAGCACCTTTTTGCGACTGCTTGGTCTCACACTATCCGCAGACCTCATATGGAACAAATACATTGAATCAATAGCTTCATCCACCGCAAGTTGGTTCCATGTGTTGAAGCAGAAAGTTTTTCTCGCCCGAATCCATCTTTCAAATCTATAAATCAACCATTTACCCTTGCATGGAATACTGCTGCCATATATGATCTGGTGCCCCCACTGTTCGCCTTATGGTCTTGGACAAAATCCAGACATGGATATGCAATGTGATTGGCCCTGATCTGGCATCTGGTCTACAGTCGCTCTGTACAGACGCCTCCTTCTGTCTTTTCTACAAATACTTTCACGGTAACTACTCCGACGAGCTACTTTTACTAGTTCCCAGACTGCATGAATTTAAACGTGCTACTAGGCTGGCATCACGGACCCACCCTTTCACTGTTGAAAGGGTTAAATGTAGCCGTCTATTCTACTCCAATAGCTTTATCTCTCGCACCTCCCGTCTGTGGAATTCGCTTCGTAATACTTGTTTTCCTGAGAGCTATAATATCCAACTATTCAAATGTAATGTCAATTGACATCTCCAGATGCCTTGTTCTATTCCGTGTCCTTTTCTTCATTCTTTCCTCTATCACGCCTCTTTACTATTGATCCCGCTCTCTGTAATCCTTTGAGTGCTAGTGGCATCCCGCTTTGATTCGGGAAATCATTTAAAGAAATGGTTAACTTCTGTCTTAGTAATTCTTATTCACAACAAAACTGCATTCTTCTCTCTCGGCCATCTTTTCCCGGTTGGGTGATCGTTAGTTGGTTTGTTTCGAGATAAAATGAGAACTTCAACAAAAGGGATTTTGACTTAATAATTCATTAAACACCACGACGTGTACAATTTTAACTAGCCATTGGTGTCGCTCTATTGCCCCCACTGGGGATCAAGTTCCCCTTGGATAGGAAATAAAACGCGTCTGATCTATTCGACGTGCAAAACTTAACTCCTCGAAAACAGTTTCTAACTCTAGTATTCCCTAAGTTCGGCTAAGCCAATCAAAGTCGAGATCCCTATTTTGTGTACCACCTGACCTCAGAAGGTCTGAGCCAAATATACTAACACTAAAAAAAAAAATAATAGTCTGAAATTTTTATCTAACATTTGGTGCGTGATTTTCTTTTTCGACACTTTCTCCTATAAAACTCTGTGCACGATGTTCAACATGTTATATTCAGGTGAAGCGTTTTTGTAAATTTTATGGATAATGTTTTTTTATGAAGTTAAGTATTAAAAATTTTTTAAATGTCATTTAAAGGATAGTTTTGTTCCACAACTATACTACTTGTTATTTGTTTTACAATTTCACCTGCTTTATAAAATGTCAATAAGGTTATAACTTTTTTTTTATTCCATTTAGCAGAAGATAATAGCGCCATCTCACGAGTGTAAACTATTTTATGTGAGAAAAAAAAAAATAAAATACCTGAAAAATCTTAGCAACAATTTAAAGTACAACAAAGTAAATATAGGGTGTTTCATTAAGACGGATCAAAGTCATCTGTGAATAAATCAGTGATATTTATGAAAATTTATTTATTTCTCTATTGGATCATATTTTTTAAGTCATGGCAATTATGTGTGAAAAATAATATCGCCCGAATGTTCGCCAAGGCTTCAGTGGCACACATCCACTCGATGGTCACAATTTTTCATGACGTCTCTGCATAGTTGCTCCTCGATCTCCCCAGTATGCCTTATCTCATCCTTCAGCTGTTGTATTGTTGTTAGCATAGACCTTGCTTGTGAGATGACCCCAAAGGAAGAAATCTAAAGGTGTTACGATTGTGGTGGCCATTTGACTTAACTGTTTCGAGAGATGATGTGACCTGGGAACTTCTCAATTCATTTCTGTTTGAACGTCCATTTTCGTAAAAAGCTTCGATAACTTTAACACGTTGTTTCGTTGTTAATCTTTCGAAGGTTGAAATTGCTAAAACTGAAAGAAAAAGAAAAAGAAATCATTAGACGCTTAAACTTAATTCACATTTAAAATCGGTCCAAATTATTGCAACACTCTTTATATATTTTGCGAAGTCGAAAAAAATATCAACATATAAATAAACAAATACCGTCAGCACAAAAATATTATGCAAAATGCTTCTAAAATCTATGGAAAAGTGCAAAGCAATAATTTCAGATTGTTGGTGCATAGAAGTCGAAGTTCGTGAAAATAAACAAAATATTGGACTAGAATATATGTTTACCCACCATTTTAACATCACAAATTTATCGACTTGTACACGAATATATACGGTTTATTCCGTTTCATATTTGCTTAGAAAGGATAAGCAACAATTGTCAGAGGTCAAGAATAAATGCAAATGCTAGCGACACGGAAGGCTAGATTGATTAATTTACCGACATATCAAAACTTGATGGGCTATTTAATATCGACTTTTTCTTTCATCATGTATTAATCTATACGAAAACACTAGTCGAGATAAGGCCAGATTCTGTCTGCAAATATTACTTGGATTTATGCCGAGGTTTATATTCAGACATTCATTGGGTCTATGCTTAAATCTATACGCAAGCATTGGTCATTTTGGTTCCTGTTTTGATACACAAACACTGGCTGAGTTTTAAACCGAAGTCTATTTAAAAAAAAGAACATTGGTCGCGTTTTTGCGTGAGTTTATGCGCAAACACCGTTTGTAGCTATGCCTAAGTATTCAAATATACTGGTGTGGTTTGGGGGCAATTCGACGCGATGTAATGGTGATTTTTCAAGATTAGCTTAGATGTGGAACAAGGCTGAACATTTTGGGCAACCAATAAGGATCAAACACGTTATTCAGGCGTAACTGATCTAGCAAGACAAGCTTGATATACATGACAACACGTCGAAATGCTCTCGTTGTGGTTTAATGTTTAGCAAGCTCGTCATATTCCATTAAGAAGGAAAACGTTCAACTCAGGCATCTTCTTCTCCTGAACTGTTACTTTGTAAAACATACTCCCGAGAGGGTGCTTACCCTATCACTACAGCTATAACCTATTCATGTATACAGTCAACACTTATCTAGTTCTATATAACCTCATATGAACTTTTTAATTCCTCCATCCGTTTACGCCCTTACAACTGCCTCATTCAGTAACATTCAAGCCCGAGTGGCTCTTGGGTTTTGTAATAGTGTACAATAGTATGAAAGTAATGAAATAGGTGTACCGATTGCATGATACACACATGCGGACTCGTGAATAAAACTCGATTTGAATCTGTAGAGTGACGGAACTAATTTCAACTCGGAACCTCAAAATGGTAATTTGCATTTCAAGCACCGCGCTCAGTTTCTAATAATATATAAAAATAAACTCCTAAACAGTTCCATTTAGGTGTAAATGCACATGCTTAATTCGAAAATAACAAAGAAATTTTGATAAAATCTACCGTTTTGTAGATAACGACAACAAAAGTTCGGACTCATTCGCGTCGCGGTGGTGAACATGAAATTAATTCTGCATCCCAATCTGTAGTAATTAAATTTACATTTTATTTCACTTCACTCTCGACCAGACAGCGATCCTGAACCGACGTTTTACGCCTGCACCATACCATCTGTCATATCTGAAAGGCTACTCCAACTCTTCTCTCTCGGACTGTTGTCTTATATATCTGTTTTTACAAAGGTTTTCACACCGCCCTTAAATCACTAGATCAGTCACAGTAAATTTGCTTCCAGTCTGTTAAAAAATATCATCTTTCTTAGCAGACTGTCTATTATCTCACAGTTGTTGAATATTTAATAACAAGATAGTTGGTTGTTTTGTTTCATGGCATATCACTCTCAATGGGTTATTTAATGCCAAGACATTTTTTGTTCCTGGTAATATTTTCTTCCTTCATAAATCTATTTTTGTTAATATTTTTTCTTCAAAAATGTATTGCTGGCAATAATTTAAAAGAAAAGTATTTCTGGTATTAAAAAATATTTTTATATTTTCATAGTGTTTTGACCCCAGTTTGGGGGTTAACTATTAGCTGGAACCCTAACAGGTGCTACCACCCCGGATCAGGGCGGACCTGGGAACACCAGCAATTAAGAGGTGGTTCCACGCTCTTCAAAAACCTTCTGATCAGAGGCCTTGCTGTTGGACGTAGCTTATCGTCTTACCCAGGACGCGGATGTAGTTTATCGTTTTACCCAGGACGGTAATAACAAGATAGATAGATAGATAGATAGATAGATAGATAGATAGATATGAATAGACAATGATAGATAGATAATTATGAAGAGACCATAATAGATAGATAGAGAGATAGATGTAAATAGACTGTGATATATATATATATATATATATATATATATATATATATATATATATAGATAGATAGATAGATAATAGAAAATAAATTAATTTAAATTAAATTGGCAACACTATATTCCCAAAAAATACATTTTAAAAAAATTAAAATTAAATTTCTGAAATATCTGTCTATATCTCTGAGATGAGGTATTAAGATTATTAACATTATTTCCATTATTCAGACTGTTATCCTCATTTGAATTGCCATATTCACAACGTTTCGGTCTTTGTACACTTCGGTCTTCCTCAGGTGATTTTAATTTCGAACCGAACCCCTTATTTCGTCCATCGGAGTAGATTGTTCATGCCTCTTCCGGATGTCTCAGTTATTTCCCTTTAACTCAAGTCTTCAAGTTTATTGATTCACCATTGCTGTAGTCTGGTATTGAAAGACTTGAGACCTGCATCCTCTTTTCTTCCTTGGAAGATAAGAGGATGCAAGCGGAGGAACAAGCGCCTGTCCTGCTTCTCATCTATGCAAAGATTTGAGCGAGGTCGACTTGACCATCGGGATGCAAATATTAAAGAAGTTTGGCTACTCATCTCAATGATAACCTGACCTGTCGCACGCAGTAAAGGAGGCGTAGCTCTCCACTCGCGGATACCTGTGGCAATTGATCCTCAAACGTTCAAGCAGAATGGCTCAAGCATATGTTTCTTCTGCCTAAAAGTTTACAAAGCACCTGCAGATCTTGGAAAACAGCGTATCTATGAACGTTGATCACCTCTTTATCTTAATGAGCCCACATCTGTCGAGAGAGTCTACTATATATATATATATATATATATATATATATATATATATAGTAGACTCTCTCTCTCAATATATATATATATATATAGTAGTCTCTCTCTCTCTCTCTCTCTATATATATATATATATATATATATATATAGAGAGAGAGAGAGAGAGAGAGATAGATAGAGGGAGATTCATCCAGTCTAGAAGAATTCTCAACAGAATGGATTGTACGGCCATTTCGTCCTATTTGAGACACATCAGAAGTGCGCATCCAGAACCGAGAATCGAACACGGACCGTTTCGATACAACGCAAGCATCATAACAGCTATATCAAGGAAGAAGAAACGGAATAGAGTCGATATAGCACCACTACCCACAAATTCCGTGGTGATAGTCATCCAAGCATTCATAAGCCATCGGGTAGTGCCCCAAGAGCAAAGTCTTTCCTTTCAAAGCAATGAGTATCATCACGGAATTTGTGAGTAGCAGTCCGGGTTCAATTCTCTGTAATAGATGCGCACTGTTGATGAGCCCCAAATAGGACGAAACGGCCGTTCAGTGTTTTTGCATTCTGTTGAGGATTCTTCTAAACTCGATGAATTGCTATAATGATTATTCTAATTCCTCAAAATTCTATCACTTATATATATATATATATATATATATATATATATATATATATATATATATATAAACAAATGTTTGGAGGTACAAAATTTATATATAGTTTTAAAAACAAGGAATGCATTGATTTTAATTTTAAAAGTCTCTAGGGCCCTTTCAGCCAACATCTCATCAGGAGACAATCGTTGGATCAGCGAAAAGAATATTAACGATAATGAAGTTACTATTCTTTTCGCTGATCTAACGATATATATATATATATATATATATATATATGATAATAATAATAATAATAATAATAAAAAAAATGCTTAAACACTAATATTCCATGGTCATAATTTATTCCATTGGGATCCTAAATACGATCCAATTCATCTGACATTGTAGGAATATTAATGTTTAAGCCTTTTTATCATATCCCTACTCTGTCCTGGACATTGAGTTCTACCTGGATTCTATCCTCTTGGATTTTTTTTATTCCAAAAATTATATATGTATGTGTATGCCTGTATGTATATATATTTATATATTTTGCATATGTATGTGTATATTTACCACTAATATTATATATATATATATATATATATATATATATATATATATATATATGAATAAAGAAAAAAAATGAAACTTTTCTTAGTCGATGAGTTTCGTCCGCAGATGGACTTTATCAAGACAAATTTCGAAAAGTGTTCGTTTTGTTTTATTCATATTGCCATTTTACATATCTGAAATTTTGTGTGTATCTGTGAGTGTCCCTTCATCTGTTTCTATAATGAGTTTCGGCGAGATAACACCGATACATCACGGGTATTAGTGTGAATTTGATATTATAATTTGACTCTCAATGTCCTTGTTGAGTGCATGCCATCCCCGAGAAACTCGGACTAGGGTGAGGTATGAAACTGTCAGCATAGTTTCCTATATCTACAAACACCCCAACTTTGGCACGGAGCCCTCTCACTCTCTATATATGGAACAATTTTACAACTGAATTGTTTCAGCAATAACCCTGGTGTTTAAATACAGAATCAGCTCTTGAGTTGCTAGGAAAGGAATTTTCACTTAAAATATTTAAGTAGTTTGAGTGATTTATTTCAGTAAAATAACGCCACATTTTCTTCGTTACAAACTAAATCTTTTTTCTTATCGCCTGTAAGGAGGTATGAAAAGTTTGTGAAGCAATCGATTTCATACTGAATTACGCATTAAAAACCTATCCCAGACACACGCTATCAAAAAAAAAATTAGTTGACGTTTCACCCCATACAACAATAGTTGTAGACCAAGTCTTTGAAAAATTTCTAAGATGAAATGAATATAACAAAAAAAAAAATTGTCAGAATGAAAATAACTTTTAACGGTGGGATACTCGTATGAATTTTCAAATAATTTATATATATATATATATAAAGAAATTCTGAAAAAATATGTTATGAAATATTAAATAGAAACGAATGGGGGAAAATACACCATTTTCGACCAAAAAGAAAAGCAAGTAAAGAAATCAGTCTTCTATTCTTATATAGGTTTCTTTTTCGTCTAAATTTCTTTCGGGTTAAAATTTGCAAGCACGTGAAGCCATATTATTTACTTAGATCAAACAACAATCATTATCTTTTATAACCTAATGTTCTCGAAATTTTAGCTTGTACATTTAAGCAACTTCAAAAGCTTGCAACAAAATACTTCTTTTTTAATTTTTTTTTTTTTTACTATTGCTACAACCAATGCAAAACCCAAGGACAACTCAAGGTTACAGAGTAAGATTTTAAGTGGGAGTAAGTGGGAAGTAAAAGAGTATTATAGGAATGTAAGTTGATGAGAAAAGCCGGCTCGAAAATCAGACACTCATAGAATATATTGAAGCTAAGAGAAGCAAAAGAAAGCATCATATTAACCCGGAGAGTGAATCTAAGGACTAACATTTTCAGCTGACATGAAGCTGAAAGTTTATACTGAATCAGCTTCAAATTATGCAGCTAAAAATGTTGCTTCACTCTGTCGTGCTAAACAGTTCTTCGCGCCAGAATCTACCTTACATATTCAGAAGTCTACCATTCGTCCTCGCTTAGATTGCCACTGATACTTCTGGTCTGGTGCTCCTGGTATATATTTAGAATTTCTCGATAAAATCCAAAAAAATCTGCAGAATTACTGGTCCTGATCTGGTACCTCGGCCACAGTCATTTTCCCTCTGCCGTAACATAACCTCTCTGTGCTTTTTTCTATAATTGCTTTCGTGGAAATTGATCAGGTGAACTTTCCGCTATGGGACTTAGATGTTATAAATTTGAGCGTAATACTAGATTAGCAGCAACGACTCATCATTTTACAGCTGAAATTGTTAGAGGTAACCGTAAGTTCTATGCTGATAGTTTCTTCTATCGTACTTCTCGCTTGTGGAACCCTTTTCCGACTTCTTGCTTACCAGTCAACTTTGATCTGCAAAAATTTAAATGCAACGTTATATTCTGTTTTCTGAATTCTTGTTCCTTTATTGTCCTTTCTCCTTAATAGTACTTTTCTCATAAAACTCAGTAATCCTTTGCGTCGCAGTGGCTTTATTGCCTTGAAATAAATTAAAAAAAACTACCTAAAGAGATCGTGTAAATGAATGGCAGAAAAGATTCTGGCAGGGATTGCAAGCGGACAAATATGAAACAGAGCAATATGAAAATAGGAAGCTGTGGGCAGCCATTATCGCCTAGGATCTTAACCAACAACGTACATAAAAGAGGAAGTATTACTTTATTGACAAAAAGGTGTATTATTGTAATTTCTAAGTTTCCATACGGTTACCAAATAGACATTTTCTCCTTTCCAGCTAGGAGGACTTTTATCATAAATCCTTATTATCTTTAAAACATTTTCTCGGTATAAGTAACCAGCAAAAGGAAGGTAAGTTATTAAAATAACAAATCACTCAATCAATCCACATGGCAACCTATTAGATATCTAAATTTAGTTGAAAGACAAGTAATGTGTTCAAATATTCGATCAAATCCTTGGAGTTTAAATTTATATTTAGAACGAGACCTTAATCCCGCGAAATAAGCTCTTTAGTTTTTTTTTTCAGTATTAGGAAACTCATAGTGGAGTGTATATTTTCTATACATTTAACTAAAAGAAGCAGAATCTAGACAAAAACAAGAAATATAATTTCACGTTGGAGTAATGTTTTTCTTAGGAAGTATAAATAAACAAATTTAGTACTGGTTGCGAAAAAAAAAGAGCAATTACTTCTTGGTTAAATTTTAATGCCATGAAAGAGCTTTCGCCTTTGAAAAAATAGTTTTTGTTTGATTTAAAATTCGAATAAATATTTAAGTATTTAAATTATTGATCTCTCTTCGCTATCAGATTTGGCCTGTACTTTTTGGCTGACTTAAAGTTAAAAACCGTAAGAATACATCTGGTCACCAATTTCCAGAATTACCATACTTAAGTAATAACTGTTATTCTGTTCTAGGTATGACGATAAACTACATCCGCGCCCAGGGTAAGACGATAAACTACGTCCAACAGCAAGGCCTTTCATCAGGAGGTTTTGAGGAGCGTGGAACCACCTCTTAATTGCTGGTGTTCCCAGGTTCACCCTGACCCGGGGTGGTAGCACCTGTTAGGGTCACAGCTATGGGCAAATAGCTAACACTCAGGCTATATCCACGTCCTGGGTATGAAGATAAACTACATCCGCGTCCAGGGTAAGACGATAAACTACGTCCAGCAGCAAGGCCTCTGATCAGGAGGCTTCGAGGAGCGTGGAACCACCTCTTAATTGCTGATGTTATCAGGTCCACCCTGATCCGGGGTGGTAGCACCTGTTAGTGTCACAGATATGGGCAGATAGTTAACTCAGACTATATTCGCGTCCTGGGTATGACAATAAATTACATCCGCGTCCAGGGTAAGACGATAAACTACGTCCAACAGCAAGGCCTATGATCAGGAAGTTTTGAGGAGCGTGGAACCAACTCTTAATTGCTGGTGTTACCAGGTCCACCCTGACCCGGGGTGGTAGCACCTGATGGGGTCCCAGCTATAGGCAAATAGTTAACCCCGAAACTGAGGTAAAAAGCATTATGAAAATGTAAAAATAGGTTTTAATATCAGAAATACTTTGTAAAAAAATTATTACCAGAAATAAAATTTTGAATAATAAAAAAAAACTATTACCAGCAATACGTTTTTCAAAAACAATATTACCAGCTATGCATTATTTAACATAATACTACCAGCTATACATTTTTGAGGAAAAAAAATATATTACCAGAAATAGATTTTTGACAAAACAAAATATTACCAGGAAAAAAAAAAAAGTTGTCGGCATTAAATGACCCATTGAGGTTGATATGCCGTAAAACAAACAAACAAAAAAAAACAAAAAAAAAAAAACAAAACAAAACAAACAAACAACTGTTATTAATGTACAGTCATTAACAAAAGTTTGAAAACCATCTTGAGATTTTACGTTCTTAAAGTTAAAATTAGCAAAGTACCAAGTATTACTAGGGTCGTCTGTAAAGTTCATAAGCTGACCAAGATATAAATGTACGATGCACCATTTGATGGACATTTAAAAAAACGGGCAAATATCACATAATACATCAGCTGGCTGATCAGCTACAGTATTCTGGTACTGTTGTAATTTTGTCTTTGTTTAAAACAGCCGCGTATTAGGCAGGCTGCCGTTTAACAGACACGGAATGGAAATTACAAAACAGAAGATAACGAAGAAGTACAAGACGAAGGGACTAAGCATAAACTATAAGAAGACAGAATGCATGGTTATCGGTAAAAAGATGAACCCCAAATAAAATTTATAGGTTGGGGACACTTAAATCAAGCAAGCGCGGAAATTTAAATATTTGGGAAGTGTTCCGACAGAGGACAATAAGTTCGACGGTGAGATCCGAAGACGTATGGGGATGGCCAAAGACGCTTTCCAAAAACTAGGCAGATGATTACGAGACAGGAGGTACTGACCTGCTACGTGATGTCTGCACTTCTTTACGGCAGCGAATGTTGGACGGCCTCCACAAAGATGAAGACGATACTCA